>JZKD02S0318279.1:334947-358709 GCA_000966675.3 Picea glauca | reverse complement strand
TTTATCTTACATTCTTCACATAAAATTCTGAGTGTTTTAAACCTAGATAGATAGTCTCCAAGGAAAGAAAAATCATTTGGACTCAAGGTCAGTATTTGATTTTCTAACTATTGTGATTGAATAATATTGAGTTTATCAAACACAGATTCAATCATGTTCCAAGCTTCTTTGGGGTCATCAATATCCTGAAGGTGGTACCTTAAATTAGGAGAGATGGAAATTTTGATTAGTCCATGTTCTTCATCATTCCTAATATCCCACTTGGCTTTCTTATCAGCATCAGTGGGTGCTTTTTCTTTTCCCAAGGTAATCTGGTACAAGCCTTTACTTCTTAATTAATCTTCCATATGAGATTTCCATTGGAAGTAGTTGTTGCTGGTAAGAAATATAGTACTTGTAGAATCCATATTAAATATGTAGATAACGTGGATTTAAAAACTGAAACCAGTGATCTAGATGGAAAGAGATCGAAAATTTATGTGGTTTAAAAAAATGGCACTAAAAATGGAATTTCGATGTTAGAGTTATGCCCTTTTTAAAAAAGGCACAATCGGTAACCAAATGACCACGTGATTGTGTAAGTTGCTTTATGAAGTGACCCACTTTTATAAAGATAAGTGGGGATCACGTTTACAATGAAGTTACTTTATAACAGAAAAGTTGCATGCAAAATAAATAACTCTAAAATAAAATATTAAAGCTACTTATAGTGATTCACTTTTATACTTGAAGTGAAATACACTTTACAATTTTAGCATGAACTTTTTCAAAAAAGGTAACAAAAGAGAGACTTGAACTCAAGACCTATTACTTAATAAGGCAACTTTTAACCAAATGATCTAGAAAAACATATTGTAATGTTCAGAAGGAGGATTGTTGTTGTTTTTGTTGTTGTTGTTGTTGTTGAAGACAGCCTTGGAGAGCGTGCTAAAAAAAGCTCTTTTCACAAAAGAAAAAAATTTCACTTCTTGATGACAACAAGGGTTAGATCTCGGTTAGCTTACCCGGAAGATGCACATTTTCCTATATGTTTCTGATTTTCCAAGATCGTACAGGGCATAGGAAAAAGAGAATACACACATCTAAAAGAGTTGCAACCCAAAAATAAATAAAACAAAACTGAAATAAAACCAAAATACTACTCTTCAAAAATTTTAAAAAATGTGTATTCAAGCTTTGTACCTCTGGATCTGACTGTAATGGTCATATCTTGGGCAAACAAAAACCTTTTTGAGTGAAACGTAAAGTGTCCCTGGCTAAAACAAATGCTCCATATGCAATGGAATAGTCCTCTCAGCCTAGAAATGTATGAAAATGATAGAAAGTCGAGATGAGGAAACCCGGCTTCACGATCTCAATCTACAATAGGAGCAGGTCTTCAAATAGGCTTTGATACCATGTTCGACAACACAGGTATTCCAACAAAGGATGAACACCTTCAGTAACCAATCACATAACCAGATCAAAGATCAACACACCAATGTTTTCACATGGTAAAACCCCTACTGGGAAACATCCACGGCCCTAGCCAATGTGGCCACTTGAAGCAGTTTATTAATGCAAAGAAAAATATTACAGAGAGATTTTACAAGAGAGTTTTTCATAATCAATCATCGAAAAATGAACCTACATGCTCTTTAAATAGATATCATGGACCAATTGGGTGTTAAGCCATGGATCAATGACTGTTAAGATTGAGGAGAGTATGAACCATCAAATCACTCTATGTCGGAAACATATCGTGACCGTCAGATTTGCTAACTACAAATGCTTACTCATACATACTAAAGAAACACACTAGAAAACACACTTTTACCTAACGACACAATAGACCAAGTAGATCTTACTAACTCCTAAGTATCTAAATATCCTAACATCCTTTCTATGTCATTTTGAAGATTCATGATATGACTCTGCACAATGCTATGTTAGATTCAGGAGCATCCCATAATCTGATGCCCAAGGTAGTCATGGACCAATTGGGTCTAGACGTTACAAGGCATTTCAAATACCTTTTATCCTTTGATTCAAAGAAGGTGAATTTCTTGGGCCTAATCAAATATCTGGTAGTATCTTTGTCTCAAATTCTAGCAAAAAATATGGTCATGGATGTGGTAGTTGTTGATATTCCTCCTAAATTTGGCATGCTATTATCTAGGTCATGGGCTACAAAGTTGAAAGGGACTCTGCAAATGGATATCTCATATGCCACTATCCCTATTTTTGGCCAAGATAGGAGGTTGTACAGGGACGTTTATCTCAAGTACATGGTCAATAACAAATCCCATCCAAACAACCATCCCATTTACTCTGTGGAGACTGAGATTGGTTCTTCCATTTTCTTTAATGATTCAAGTTTTGAAGAGAAGGTGCTAGAGAATGATATGACTGCCAAAGACAAATCTGATTAGCAAACTGAAAAAATTTCAGAACAACAAAACAGTGTAGAGAATGAGATGTGGAACATGAGCTTTGATGGAGCTATCCGTATAGAAGGAGCAGGAGCTAGAGTGTGGATTCACCCCCCCGAGATTGGCCACAAAACATTTTTCTTACAATCTTTCTTTTGAGTGCACAAATAATATGGTTGAATATGAGGCATTAGTATTGGGATTGAATATTTTAAAATAGATGGGTGTTAGGAGGATAGTTGTACATGGAGATTCTGAGTTGATCATAAATTAGTTGAAGGGAATATATCAAGCAAAGCATCCCAAATTAAGATCATATAGGAATATAGTGCTTGACCTTCTGAATAATTTTCAGAATATAGTCTCTCAGTGATTCCAAGGGGTCAAAATTGGATTGATGATGCTCTAGCTACTTCAGCCTCAGTTTTCAAAATTCCAATTTTTACTAACAGGGGATATGGGATTGAGTTCAAGCACAGACCAACAGTACCTGATAATATTAAGTACTGGAAGCTTTTTTAATATGATAAACAAATATAAAGTTTCCTTAAGATGGATGATGAATTTGCAAATTTGAATATTGATGAAGAATATTGTTGTGAAGAAGAAGATGCAGTTGTGTTAACAAATGATGGCTATTTCAAGAATCATATTGCTGGTAAGGATACAATGCAACTAAAAAATAACATCATTCCCAAAGGCCTGATCCCATTAGAAAAAATCTTTGACAACAATCATGTAGCCATGAGTCCTAAAATTACTGTAAATGATGGATATGTTGAAGATTGCAACATTGGGACTCAGGAAGATCCCAAGATCATCAAGCTATCCAAGACACTTAGCCCAGAGGTCAAGAAAAGTTATATCAATTTAATGAAAGAATTTCCTGATGTTTTTTCTTGGAGTTATGAAGATCTAAAAGTTTATGATACTAATGTGATTTAACATGTGATTCCAATCAAACAGGATCATAAACCTTTCAACTATAAATTAAGAAGAATAAATCCTTTGTTGTTTCCCTTGATTGAAAATGAGATAAAAAGTTGTTTGAAGCCAAGATCATAGTATCTATGAGATTTTCTAAGTGGGTGGAAAATCTGGTACATGTCAGAAAGAAAAGTGGAGAGATTAGATTATGTGTAGACTTTCGAAATCTAAACATGGTATCTCTCAAGGACAATTACCCACTACCTAATATGGATCACATTCTACAGAAAGTGGTTGGTTCTAAAAAAATATCAATGTTATATGGTTTCTCTGGGTACAATCAAATCATGGTACACCACGATGATCAGGAAAATATAGCCTTTACAACACCATGGGGCACCTTCATGTATGAAAAAATGTATTTTGGGCTCATGAATGTAGGAGAAACTTTCCAAATGGATATGGATATAACCTTTGATGGTTAGAAAGATAAATTTATTATTGTTTACTGAGATGATATCATCGTATATTCAGTTTCCGATGAATAACATCTTCAACATCTAAGGAGGGATTTTCAAAAATCTAAAAAGTTTTTCATTTTATTAAACCCCAAGAAGTCTAATTGGCATATCCCAACAGATAAAGATATATCCCAACAGAGTTGAGGGAATACTTAAAATTGGCATACCTAGAAGCATGAAAGAAGTGCAATATTTCTTAGGGAAAGTGAATTTTCTGAGAAGATTCATCCCTAACCTGGATGAAATCATAAAGCATATCACTAACATGATCAGAAAAGTAAGTGAGATAAAGTGGACTCATGAAGCCATAAATTATTTTGAAGATATTAAAGTGGCATTGACCAAGGCCCCAGTGTTGGCCAATCCCAATTTTGCAAAAGAATTTATATTGTTTTCTTTTGCCTTAGAGAACACCATTGTTGTTGTTTTATTACAAAAAGATGAACACAATTTTGAGAGGCCTATAACATATTATAGCAGGACATTGAGGGATTCCCCATTAAAGTATGATATCATGGAAAAGCATGCATATGCACTGGTCAAGGCCCTAAAGAAGTTTGGAGTTTATATCTTGCATTCTCATACCATTTCTTATGTTCCCAACAGTTTTGTGAAGGACATTTTAACTCAACCTGATCCTAAGGGGAAAAGGGGAAAGTGGATAGCTTTGTTGTTGGAGTATGACCTCGATATCAAACCTACAAAGTTGATCAAGGGGCAGGGACTTGCAAAGCTGATGGAACAGAAAAATTGTGATCTCTTGGGAATTAATTTCATTGTTGATTTGTCAGCAGATTCAGAAGAAGAAAAGGTCCCTCAAGTATCCCAAAAATTCCTTGACTCCCCATGGTATGCTGACATTATTTATGTGTTGAGAAATTAGCAGGCTCCTCCTGAATTGAACAAAACCAAGGCCAAGATTTTGAAGATAAAAAAATCAAAGTTTTGTATTTTAAATCAATCTTTGTATTGGAAGGATCGAGGAGGAATATTGTTGAGTTGTTTGTTGGAGGAAGAAGTAGAAAAAAACATCAGAGAGTTTCATAAAGGTGATTGTGGAGGGCACCATTATTGGAAAACCATTGTACACAAAATATTGAGGGTAGGTTTCTATTGGCGTAGCATTTTTTTTTATGTTTACAAAGAAGTTTCAAGCTGTCATGAATGCCAAATTTTTTATGGGAAGAGAAAATTGCAGCCTTTTCCCTTGAAGCCTGTCTCTATTGAAGCACCTTTTAGGAAATGTGGCCTTGATTTCATAAGAGAAATTCATCCATAGTCCTCACCTCAACACAAGTGGATATTGACAGCCATAGATTACTTCACCAAGTGGATTGAAGCAATTCCTACAAGGCAAGCCACAAATATTGTTATCATTCAGTTTTTGGAAAACAATGTTGTGTCTAGGTTTGGTTTTCCAATCAAAATAATTACAGACAATGCAACATCATTTAATTCCAAAAATATGGAAAACTTTTGCAGTTATTACAATATAACTCTTCACCATTCCACAACTTATTACCCTCAAGGTAATGAGTTGGTTGAGTCATCCAATAAGAGTTTGACCAAAATTATCAAAAAATTGTTGCAAGATAACAAAAAGGCTTGGCACAAGAAGCTTATCCATGCACTATGGACTGACAGTATCACTACTAAAAGGTCTATTTCCACTTCTTCCTTCCATATTGTGTATGGAACAGAGGTAGTTTTTCCTACTTCATTAGGATTACCAATGATGAAATTGCTACAAGAGAAATATGGTGAAACAGATGGCACTCAAAGGAGGACAAATGAACCAATCAATGTCCAGCAAACAAGAGAGAAAGCCTTCAAAAAATCTTAACTACACCAAGACAATATTAAAAAGGATTTTGAAAGGCATACTAAGGAAAATGATTTCAAAGTGGGGATTTGGTGTTGAAATGGGATGGCAAGAATGAAGATAGAGGATAGAATGGGAAATTTGACCATCTGTGGATGGGACCTTTCAAAATTGTGGCATACCATGGAAATAATGCCTATCTTCTACAGGAACATAATGGAGATATCATTGGTGGGGGACCTGTGAATGGCAGGTTTCTCAAGAATTATCTCGCTTAAATAAATTGTCACCCTTTCAATTTCATTGTATATAACCATTTTTGTTTTTCAGTTGAAGCAATTGAAATCAAATCAACAGAAATTGAAGCCCAAAGAGAAGGCCCTAAGTTATGCTAAGTATAATTTGAGTTATGTGAACAAAGTTTTGTGAATAAGATGTTGATTGATTTAGTTACATGAGTGAAATAAATCCCAATCGAAGGGTGCTTGGTATTTCAATCTTTTCTACCTCGCTAGGAGGATATCATCCCCAGTTGGAGCCCATGTTAGTCACCATTAAAATGTTTATGTGAAATCAAGATGTTGGGATCTAGCAAGAAGCTAAACCATTTTGGAAGCCTAATAAACTAGGGAAGGGGGATAACTATGGTAGAGAGAGGCTAAATCTGGTAGGAGTGCTAATTTTATGGGGCTCGACACGTCTCAGATCATGAAAACTCAAGGTCGACGATCGAGGATGATTTTAGGGGGAGATTTTGCACAGAGGTTAATTTTGGAGAGCGGGCACAAAATTTAAACCATGATTTTCATTTGGGTTTATGTGGCACCACCAAGTGCATTTCGGGGTGAAAAGCGGGTTGCCCCAAACCACTTTCTCATGCCCTCGAAATTTGGAAAAGTATAAAAGGGAATTTTGTTATTTATTTTATTATTATTTCGAACACTGGACAATTTAAACCTTGGTGTGACCACCCTCTTTCAACTGCAGCTCAAAAGTACACCAACTTCACCAATTTCCACTTGTTTCCAGGTATTTGCATCATAACCATGTATCCTATCATAACCTCAGTAATAGAAAACGATCCTGTGGTGAATGAAGAAGCCCCAATTGACCGAGATTCAAACGTTTTTTATATTGAAATCATGATTTATCCCATCTCTGTGTCCAGAAGCAACCTGTAGGAAGGTGTATACCATTCCTTGAAGTAGGCCACCACAGTCCCTTATGTTGTCGAAACCACTTTCCCTTTTCCTGAATTTATAGGTTAGTGCATCGAACAATGTTCGCATGAAGAAAGAGTCATTGTGAATAAACGCGGATATAAGTTCATGTGTAGGGTAGAGAGTTTGTCGATTCGAGAGTCCCTCAGCATACCAGAGTCCTTTTCTACAATTTATTAACCTTTCAATGAAGAGACACTAATTAGGGTATACATAGAATGTGCATCAGAGGTCTGAGATATGTTTTTTCAAACAATTGTCAAACTATAACATTTTTCAGAGAGTATGTATTTGCCAATGAATGTGAATATAATGGTTATTGAAGTCCAATGGGATTGCTCCCTTTTGATTCAAGTTTTAGGTCTAGACAATGAAAAACATGTAGTTGAAGTCATGCTCGGTTTCCTTTTGACATTTTTTAAGTCAGAGTCCGGTCTGTCAGTCTGAATCAGTTTTGATCAATTCATAGTTGATAATATCCATAAAGAGCTAGTGAATTTTTGCTCTCTAAGGAATTTCAGATACTACACCTAGCTGCTGAAGATTTTCCTGGAAACCAATAAGAGATAATTTCATGAAGAAGCATTTGTATCAACTGAATGTAAAAGGATTACATTTCTTATCTTCATAAACAAAGTCATGTCCATAGTTTACAGTTTTATTTTCAATACCATCCTACCTAGAGTTTTGGATGACATGAGGATATATCTACAACCAAATCCATAGAAAAGAGTGGGGGATTGGGTACTATTCATGTGCTCAACACTAATATGGGTTTTTGGTTGTCATGAATCCCCCTATCTATTTCCTACTGTTCTGACCCTCAGAATATTTTCCCTTGAATTCATCAAGAAAACAATTATATCTGAGACAGATCATTTTCTAAAGTTGCACAAAGCCTCCAACCTCAATTTCCATTTTATCATTGGCCCTTTCATTGTCAAAATAAAATCATGTTTATCTCAAATTCAATAAACGCTCAAAGAATTTGGTTTTGCACAGCTACAGGGAGGAAGGTATGATCCACATCAAATCATATTCAAGAGAATAATGATGAACAAACAAACCCCTTATGAGCATGAATAGGTTGAGGGTTTTGATAAGCTGGCGAATCTAGAGTTTGTGTTGATATGGAAGAAATATTGAAACCAAATCAAACACAACAAGTGGAGGCAACCCTGCAAAAACATCAAACACAACAAGCTTCTCATAAATTGATAGTCAAAGTTCCTAATATGAGTGTTTACAACAAGAGAAGTAGTTCAGAGGCCATGGGCACCAGTGATCAACAAACTGCTCCTAAGAAGATGAATATTTCACAGTCTCCAAAGATAGTGGATTTAGAGGAGGAAGAGCCCAGAGAACAAGTAAATTTAGATATGGTGGAAAGTTGTACCAACACTGTAGAGGTTGAAAAGGAAATAAAAATCCAAAGTGAAGGTGGCTCAAGAACCTTTAGCAGCAAGAAATACATCTTTGATAAAACATCTGAGGACGTTTATCAATCTAAAGAAGATTTGAAAAACCAATATGTTGAGAAGGGAAACATATCTCTGGGTGATATGAGGGTTTAGTCCCTTAAGTGGAAAATACTTCTAAGCATAAGTCTCCTCTATTCACAATAAGGTATGTTGAGAAGAGGACCTTTAACAATGTAGTTTCATATGAAGACATAAGGTATGGAAACATCAGTGCTCCAGACAAGGTCAAATTCCATAAGAATACCAGTGATATGATGTATTCTAATTACCTGAGTTTAAGCTTGAAGAGTTCAAAGATGTCATCTTATGAAATGAAATTGGAAGGACAGTAGAGGCAATAAAAAGCATCTAGAAGATCTTGGCAGACTCAGGTCAAGAGGTTGGAATCTAAAGGCCTCCAAGGGGTGAAATCCTCATTGGATGAGAAAGATAAATTAATTCAAAGTTTGAAGAAGAAATTGAAAATGTTTGTTACACAACATCTACAAACCAAAAAATTGGTTGCTATAGAATAGGAAAAGGAAACACTTCATCAAGAGGCAATGGACTACAAGGCTAGGGAATTACAACTAGAATGAGAAAAGGTGAAGTGGTCACAAGAGAAGAAATAATTGCTAAACAGGGTTGTAGTCGTACCTCCTGCTACAGACACGGCGCCAAACACTGAAGGACTTGTCTAGGATATGTCACAAGTTAGCCTGAAAGAAGAAGAAATCAAAGGACTAAAAGGAAGCATAGAGAAATTGAACCAAGAGATACAAGCAAAGGATGAAAGAATCGCTCAATTTCAAAAGGAGAATGAAGTCTTGTAGGAAAGGATAGATAAATTGAAGATGAGATTAAGAGGCAAAAGCCTATTGCAGGGGACCAAGAATATCATCTAGGACTCTATATCTTTTGAAGCTGCCAAGTTCAAAGTATATTTGAATTTCTTTAATGATAAACAAAACATAGCCATCACAGCCAGAAGGAGATGCACTATTGTGAATGAAACCTTAGCAAAGAAAGAATCAGAATGGGCCCAAAACACCATAAATCTACTCAACTCCATCCCTATTGCATACCTTCATACTATTGGAGTTAAAGACAGAACTACATTGATTATATGGTCCAAGAGGGTTATTGCTAAACATAACCTGTTGAAATCATTCCAAACCAAGGAAACACAGATGGAGCAAAGTGTGCAAGAGTTTAAGGATTTGTTTGAATAATTTTTTATCAAAGGCCTTCCACCATTTTGGGATGGAAAAGGAAAATTGTACGATTAGGAAGAATACAATGCTCCTTTGACTCAGTGTAGAATGGATCATTCCAAATTTGAAACCCTGGAGGAGAATCTGAAAGGAGCTACACTACTTGAGCATCTGATTATGGACATTGAAATTCTAAATTAGTTCAAAGCAGTCAAGCTTGGATTGCCAGTCATGTCATATGCTTCTTACATTGACCTGGAGATCCTGATAAAATAAATGATAGATTATGATATTCCTTCTGAATTGCAATGGAAGGATATAGTACAGTTGGGTAAGACAAAGTGCAGTTTTCCAGGGTCCAGTAGATGATGGGCATATGTCACTAAAAATGGAAATTCAGGTGGAATACCATAGCGGAACAAGTGGAAACTAACGAGACTGAAGTGTTAGAGGATTCAGAATCTGGATCAAGACACGTTCCTTTCTAATCATTGTAATCGGTTCCCAAACCGAAACGTGTTATTTTAATCATTGTAAATTGTTTCAAAACCAAAACATTTTACTTTGATTATTTGTAATCGGTTTCAAACTGAAGGAGCTCAACTTGTATAAATATTAGGACTTCCAAATGTATTATAGGTTGGCAGAAGTGTAAGGGCATGATTTTAGCTATTCGAAACTTGAATGTAATTTTTTGAAGTTGAATAAAATGCACATGCAGAAGTCTTGAAGTTTCCATGAAAAGATTCTAATGGTGGTGATCTGAGTTTTGTATCCTCTCTTTGTATGTATTTATTATATGCTTAAATTCCATTTTCATTGTCTTCTATTTAAATTGGATAGTTAAAAGCCCATAATTCATCTTGTCCCTCCCCTTCCTTGCCAACAAAATTATAAAAAAACATCCAAAGAAACAAAACCTAACCATTGAATTGTTAAAGAAAACTCATTTATTAAAGATCAAGTGATAGGAGAGAGCCATCTTTGAGCTAAGAAAGCTACTACCCATCTCTAAAGTGGTTTGTAGGTTACCTTTTTCATTTGTTTCATCAGACAAAAAAATTTACAGAGTGCTAACACAACCCAATTTCGCTTAGCATTGCAAGAGAATAAATACCAGATGAGTCTATTTCAATACCACAATGCTACAACTATTAGGGCACAATTTTAAAGGCATATAACACATATGAAATTTTTTTATTACAACCAATTATAATAGTATCGATTTTTCTCCTTTGTCTTATGTATATGCATTAAATCACTTAACCAATTTAGCTATATGTTATGTTAAACTAGTTTGAACATCAAGCATTGAAATCTACTCAATCATGAAGATAACATAAGATTAAACTCAAAGTTACAAGTATGCAAAACTTTTATAAATAAAGAACTTCACATATATAGATAATGTGAAATACAAGTACATACAACAACTTAGAAAAACTATGGTACAAGTCAAGCTCTCCAAACCTTGGCTAGGAAAATCATAGCCAACAACTCCTCCTCACTAAGAATTACAGATGATTTTAAGGATGGAAATTTATATTGAAAAAAGAAACATGGGCTAATCTTACTAGTCCTTAATATGCAAAATTTAAAATGTTTGGCGATAGTTTTGTAAAAATATTCAAATTTCTAAGGATTTTATATAGTTTCTATAAAATTTTGGAGATTTTTAAGGTAAAATAATTTTATTCTCTGGAATTTTATCGAATGATTTTTAGAAAAAATGGAAATTGGCGAATCATTTTTTGGGAAAAAACATGGAAACTTATCCCATTGGATAAATTTATCCCCTACAATCATCAATCAGAATCACTCCCAACCAAAGCTAGTCACTCCACTAAAGATCCTTAATAACCTAAACACATTGACAAGTCCTCCTTGACACCTTCACTTACATCACACAAGTGAAAAATATATTCTCCCTCTATCTTCTTCATGTTAATAACTCCAAGTATCACTAGAGTTTCCAAATGCCACAAAAACCTATTATTCTTCTCTTACAAGAGATATAAGATCGAGAGGTCTCTTCATTCCTCTAGGGTTTATGTCTTGCCCTAGCTTCCTTGTCTCTTTTGTGAAAAACCCTAGCCCTAGCTTCCTTGTCTTTTTACGTAAAAAACCTAACACTAGCTTCCGTGTATCTTTAGGGAAAAACCCTAACCCTAGCTTCCTTGTCTCTTTAGGGAAAAACCCTAACTCTAGTTTTCCCTCTAATTTCATAAAGAACCCTAGCACTCAAGAGAAAGAGAGGAATTACAAATGAAAAATAATAGAATTAAAGAGACTAATTTTCTTTAGAAATTGCATCTAATGAGAGTGTGTGATACAATTATGAATCAAAGGACTCTCTCCTCCCTTAATTTGTATGAAAGGTGAGGGATGCCAACAATACAAAGTGGACCTAGTGTAATACATGAAAAAACTAACTAGAAGAAGATAGGCCTACATGTGGAACATTTAAAGTCTAGGTGAAACATGTCAAGCTCTAAAGCGTGTATATGAAACAATAAAGGGTCCAAGTTGGGAATCTCCTCAAGAAAGTTCTAATGCTCCTCCTCCAAAGGCCTCCACTTCTTTAATGCTACATCCTAAGGTATGTGTACCTCTAGGGCCACCCCACCTACATGATCAATCCTTACCACTTCCAAGGATTGATTGTTTATACAATTGTGTACTATCATTTTATCGTTTCTCCCACGTGACCTCAAGAGGGTTGATCCTCATTTCCCTAGAAATATCTTAGGTACCATGGAAAGGGTGACACTAGCTAATTTGTGCCATATGATTGAAGCAATATTGTAGATATTAGCAGTGGTTAATTAGTAAGAGAGGAAGTAGCAGTAGCTACATGATCATTTTTTTTCACAGGGTGTGAAAAAGATTAAGTTGGGAGGTGATGACAGGCCTCCCAATTGTAGTATCATGAGGCCCATTTTTAATATATTTTGATCATATTTGTACTCTAGGAGACCTTTATTGACCATGATTAATATAATTATGTTGGGTTTTGTGTAATTTATTGATTATGAAATTATTTGGATGATTGAATGGGTGTTGTATCCTATTTTAGATATGCTTTTGATGATTTCATGTATGCCTAAGGCTCCATTGTGGTGAACCAAGTTGGTTCACCAGGTAAATACCTAATGTAAGTAAGACAACATGTTATGATCCATAAAGGATACTATACTAAATAATGTATATGAATGAGATGATGAGTACAATAAGAAAGAGGGCCTTATATACCCACGTAAGGGTGCCCTTCCATGAAGAGACGTGACCCTTCATTGGGAAGGTGTCTCTTCATTATTATTCATTAACTATTATAACGTATTTATATTTATTATTATATATTATGTTCATAACATTGCCCTCCCCTTAAAAATTATGTGTCCTCAAAGCATAATTATGGAAGATTTATCTATTTATCTGGCTTGTAATATCGTCTCCTTATTCTTTATTCCTAAATTAGTGATTGTTGAGGACTTGAAATGATAGGATCTTCTAAGAGATGAGTAGAACCATCGATTTGTAAGGGAGTTTGCCCACCTTAAATTGATCTTTTGCACAACTGGGTTTTTATGTGGTTGTTGTAGAAAAATTGATGTATTTCGACTCCCATGATAAATTCCACCTTGAGCATCATTTGTAATGGAGGTAATAATTTTTTACATCTTTGTCATTTTTTTGTGGATACATTGATTGGTTGAAGTAACTATTTTTGTGAATAGTATGTCTATAAGGCATCATTGAAACCTGATCTTTACTTCATGTACTTGTAGCTTCTTCTTGATTAACACTTGGAATTGAGTCTTCTTCGTATCCCTGTCTTGTTTCTACTTCGACATGTGAAGACCTCTTTACATCAACTGAATCTTTTTGAGCTGTAAGGTTGACTAGGTCTGTATTAATTCCTTTATCCACCATCGAGTTTTTTTCTTTTTGAAGACTTTTGTAGTTCCATAGGTTTTTTCATTGTCTCTTTATCTACCAATGATTCCTTATTGATAAGTTGTTCTAACTTGTCCTCTATCGTATTCTTATCACTCTTTATCTTCTTAATCTGGGTGAGTAAACTTTGATTATGGATTTTTAGGTGACAAATTTATGCATCTTTGTCTATGACAAATTTTTCACACTCCTTTTGGATCTAAAGTATTGATTGTTGTTTATCTGAAAGTAGTATTTTGGATATCTGATCTAGATCTTTTGACATATATATTGAATCTAACTTTACTAAGACGTCATGTAATTTTATTTTTTCTTCTTGTAGGAAAACATTAAAAACTATTTCTCAAGGTTTAATATTAAGATACCTAGCATCTCTAACTAAGTCGAGCCAAGGATTATATCAACCTATTTTTCATATATAGTTGTAGCCTCGAAATTCTATATGAGTTTATAATCTTCGAGTGTCAACGATAAGTCCTTGATGTCATATTTATTTCCCAAAAAAAAGTCTTTTGTTTTGATTACAATTGTCTTTGGAATTATTAATTAATTCTCCAAATCCATACTTATGTGATTTTTAGTCTTATCTTGGAAAATGTGGATGCTATCTTTTTTTTCTTGAATATTTCCTCTAAATGTTAATAATCTGATGCATCTAGTTAGATGATTTTTACCATAAAATATTCCTTCCTTATCCATTTTCTAATTTGAATTGACCTTATAATTATTATAATATCCCTTTAATAATAATAAGACTTAAGCTTCTTGACTTAATAAATATCTTCGTCTAATATTCCTTTATACTCTTTTAATAAAATAATCCTTGATAATTCTTCTTTTTATATATATAGAGTTCAAAAACTTTGAATACTTTCTTATACTTTACCAAAAGTAATTTTATATTCACTTAATCTCTTTTTTTTCTTCCTTGGTAACTAATGAAAAATAATTTAATATTACCTTCACACTTTCCAAAATAAATGTTTTAGTTATACTCCTTCCTTAACTCACAAAATTTGTGAACTTCTAAAACAACTTTTTTTTTTAATTAAAACTTTTGACTTTTTTATTATATATCCTCCTTTTATATTTTTTACCATATATTATTCACTTCTTAAAATTAATATAACGTAGAAGTTAATTTTTTTTTTCTTTATGCTTTGTTTTAACAAAGGTCATGACTTTTTGTTAAACGGTGGCAATTTACCCTTTTACTTTTATGGCAATTGTATGGATTGGTATAATGAACAGTAGAGTCATTGCACTTAAAATAGTACAAAAAATGTTGTACATAATAAGTTGTGGTTGCAAGGTTGTAAATAGTGGATATTGATGTATGCACTAGCTCGTAATAATATTTTGTTTTTATTCTTTTATGTTTCTTTATAATAGGAAAAAAGATATTATTTTATTTTTCCTTATATATATAGGAGTGGGCTAACTCGAGAGCAATCTTCCCTCCCAAGTTACTTTTCGAGCACGTTTTTCAATGATGTAGTTTTAAATTTTCGACCGATATAGAAGTCTGATCGATATTTTGAGCATCTAGGTTGGTTTAAAATGGGGCAAAACCCCTGGGGTAAGGTTCTGAAATGCGTGGAACTTTGATCCATGCCAAACTCAGGCTACCCCTGAAAATTTGGTCAAATTCAAGCCCATTTTTTTTCCTGAAAAGAGGGAAGATTGCTCCCTAGTTAGATTACTCCTATATGTGTGTGTGTGTGTGTGTGCATATTTTTTCTTTTTCTTTTATTTTTTCTTTATGGAAATGAAAAACTTCTTGTTCAAAAAATTCTTGTACCTGAATTTCCACGATAGAGATATTTAATTCTTGTGTTGAAGTAAGAGAGCTTGAATTTACCGGAAAATTTTTGGTAGTCTAAACCGTTCTTTTACACTTTCTTTCTTTTCAATATTGTTTTCAATGCAAGGTGGAAGGAATCTCTTTACTTCTTTTTTTTAATTTTTTACTTTTTTTTTAAAATTTGGGTAGTAGTTTATTTTTCTTCAATATTGTATTCTGCAGTGAAAATTTTAGACTTCAAATGGACAAGGTGATCTAGATGGATATCAGTGGCTACCCACCTTTTTTGAATGGCTCAAAATAGTTTTCTGGAAAATTTGGCAATTTACTATTTTTAGCAGTTTTTAACTTTTGGGACCATTTTGAGGGCCCAAATGAAGGTTTTTCAAGATCTAGGTTCTCAATGATAGCCAAAGGCATCATTGATCCCCCAAAATGAATCTCCTCGTTGATACCTTTCCAACGATCTATCACACACCTAAAACATAGATCGTATGCAAACATTATGACCACGGGAAGTTGATGTACTCACTTACCCAAACGAGCCCCACATGACTTTTGGCACTTCATCTCCTAGGGTTAGGTTTTTGGATGTCTAGGACTTTTGAAATTCTTGGTTATTGTAAAAAAGGCCTTCAGAGCCTCATTGTAATCATCTTCTTGCGAATGCAAGTAGCCGTCACATCTCTTCTCAGATATAAGCTACCACCATTCTAGCGAGTCTTTCACTCTGTATTTTTTTTACAGTCTCTATACATTTCTTTCATTAATAGAAATCATGTATTATTGTATATCTATGTTTATGGTTGCATCTCTGATACATTTCTGTTATATTATTGAATATCTGTGATATCTTTGTGCATTTCTTTATTATATCTCCGATCTCATTTTGTGTCGAAAATAATCCAGATCAGTGGTATCAGAGTAGGCTGCTCTTGATTGTTTTTTCAGTGCATGTCCCCAATGAGGTCCAAGTATAGAAAGTTGGGTCTCGATCTTGTCTCTCTTGAAGATAATTGCTCTCGCACACCCAAGAAACCCTCAATGGTAGAAGAAAATAAAAATGACGGAGCAAACGATCCTGTCAATCTGTTGCTTGAGCAAGCTCTCACGCGGCAGAGGGACGAAATGATGGAGAATTTTTCCCACATCCTTCAACACTTGCCGATAAAAGCAGGCGTATCTTCATCAAGAGACCACTTTGGAGGCACCTCTCCTTTCAAAGTACAAGTTAATTTTGATATTCCTGTATTTGAAGGGCAGATAGATGCAAAAGCCCTAGAAAAATGGTTAACTCTGCTAGAAGGTTATTTCTCTATTCACATTTTTTATGACAAAGAAAAGATCACCTTCGCACTCCTTAAATCTCTCCCTCATGTCAAACATTGGTGGGAAACTTACTGGGATCAAAGTTCCATAGAGGAGTCTGGAATATACGGGGTCGATCCCACTTAGGATTTTTTTGTGGATGCAGTAAAGGAACAATATTACCCTGTTGGCAACTATGAGGACCAATACATGAGATGGAACACATTGCAACAAGAGATGGGCCAAGAAGTTACGAATTTCACCAATACCTTCCATACCTTGCACACCAAGTTGGGTATCAAAGACTCCGAGTGACATTTGGTTCTGAAATACCATGGGGCTCTACACAAATACATCCAGACTGAAATGGATTTTCTGGAAATCTCATCACTCGGTGTTGCTTATCAATATGCTGTTAAAATCAAGCAGAAATTTAAGCACCAGAACAAACAAGAGTTTGGGTCTACAAATCCGCAACAAACGAACTATGAAAAAGAAGGCCCTAACAAAGATTCTCTCGAAAACCAGTCCAAGACACAGGAAAAGAAGGGTCATGAGAAGACAAAGAAGGACACCGAAAAATGGTGCGAGTTCCACAAAAGCCCCTGGCACAACACCAATGAATGTCGCTGAAAACAGTCATTGGTGGTCGAGATCAAAAACAAAGAGCCGAACCTTGATTCAGAATATGATTCTGAAAATACTGGTAAAAGACAAATCATTGACACAGACCCCACTTCTATTGTCGTGACCGCAGCAATTCAACCAGAAGAACCAACAGATCCTGAAGAGGGGGAGCACCTTTTTAATTCACAGATGTGGGTGAAGGGGATGCGGCTACATTTTATTGTTGATAGCGGAATCCAGAAGAACCTCATCTCAACAGAGGTTGTCAAATAGTTGGGATTGTCGAAAACACCACACCCACAGCCATATAACATCGGGTGGCTTCGCCAAGGACAAGATCTTCATGTCAACCAGCAATGTCGATTTTCATATGGCATCCAACCCTTCAAGGACGAGGTATTATGTGATGTTTCCCCACTAGATGTATGTGATGTTCTCTTGGGCCAACCATATATGTGGAAGCGCCACGTTGTTTATGAGTCTCGACCCCGTAGTGTCATTGTTTCTCTTGGGGGTCATCTATATAGAATACCATAGGTAGTTCTGACTATTGTTCCACCTAAAAAGTGTCACAAGCTAGTATCTCATACTGCAAAATTCAGCTTCTTCACAATCTGTTCAAAAGGGGAATAGAAGGACATTGGAGCCACTACAACCTCACCCCAAGCACCTTCTATCCAACAGAAGCAAGTCAACAAGGTTGCAGCAAAGTGCAAAGATTCCTTCTACACACTGTCCCCTCATGTAGCCTGAATTTTTGAATAGCCTCAACCTTAAAAGTTTTGTGACAGACTTCAACAAACTGAGTATCGTGACGTCTCCTGCAAGGCAAGCAACTCACCAAGATGTAGATTCAACAAACGCTTTTCCCTCTCCCCCGGGAACTCAACGCAATGGAGACCATTTCTTCCTAAGGAGGGAGGATTGATCTAGGTGGATATCGGTGGCCACCCACCTTTTTCGACTGGCTCAAAACAGTTTTCTGGCAAATTTGGCAATTTACTATTTTTAGCAATTTTTAACTTCCGGGGCCATTTTGAGGGCCCAAATGAACATTTTTCGATATCGAGGTTCTCAATGAAATGAAAAAGCATTATTTATCCCCCAAAATGAATTTCCTTTATGATACCTTTCCAACGAGCTATCACACACCTAAAACGGAGATCGTATGCAAAACTTACGACCCCGAGAAGTTGATGTACTCACTTACCCAAACAGGGCCAACATGACTTTTGTCGCTTCATCTCCTAGGGTTAGGTTTTTGGATGTATAGGAATTTTGACATTCCTGGTTATTGTAAAAAATGCCTTCAAAGCCTCATTGTAATAATCTTCTTGCGAATGTGAGTAGCCATCACATCTCTTCTCAGAGATAAGTTGCCACCATTCTAGCGAGTCTTTCACTCTGTATTTTTTTTACAGTCTCTGTACATTTCTTTCATTAACAGAAATTGTGTATTACTGTATATCTATGTTTATGGTTTCATCTTCGATACATTTCTATTATATTATTGAATATCTGTGATATCTCTGTGCATTTCTTTATTATATCTTCGATCTCATTTCGTGCCGAAAATAATCTGGATCACAAGGGCCAATTATGGTAAAGTACCAAAAAAATTATAGAAACTTTGTTTGTCGCCAAAATCCAAATCAATATGAAGCTCTGATACCATTGTGGTGAACCAAGCCAGTTCTTCAGGTAAATACCCAATGTAGGTAAGACAACAGGTTATAATTCATAAAGGATAATGTAGTAAACAATGTATATGAATGAGATGATGACTACAATAAGAGTGAGGGACTTATATACCCACGTAGGGGTGCCCTTCCATGAACATATGATGCAGGAGCATCGTACACAGCCATCCAAGAAAGCATAAAGGCAGAAGACAATTGGAAAATCACTAGTAGACATTTTGAAATGTTTTGAAAAATTAATGAGCGGATATTAATGTAATAGCTAGGGGAAGCATACTTACATTTATATCTTGGAGTTGTGAGTGGATATTGAGCGATTGATCTCATCTGTCGAATGTAATAGGCATTTAAGTCTATTTAATGAAAGTAGGTAGATTTGATTTAATAGATTAGACAGTTTAGAAGTGTAGAAGGGAAAACGGATATAGACACCGTCACCCTTGTATCATTGTAACAGGAACATTATGATCATTCAAAGATTTCATAAGTTGTAGATTTGTAGTAGAGAAATGTAGAGAATAACCCATGTACAGGAGCACTTGAATTAATATATAAATCTTTGACACAATTTTCATGGTGTTATGATGCTTACTATTTACATTTGTTAAATGGTATGTTTACAGTTGTTTTATTTTCTCTGTTATGCATTTGTTTCAATGCAGTGTTGGGTGTATGATTTCATGATTGAATGTATGAAATCTGAGAAAGGAGAAGATTGAGTTTCAATTGTTTCTCTTCCTGATAATTCCTACAAAGAGTGCAACGAACGTCCACAATGTGTGCAATGACGAGAATCTGAGTTTTATCTCAGAAATCTCAAGAGAGATGTCATTGTTCTCATAACCAAAAGAAGTGCAGGTGAGGTACAGAGTCATGAAAGGTGTGCGTAGGCTGGTTGAAGCCTTAGAACTTATCAAATAAGGTGAAGGTTGAAGGACTACTATTGCAAAGAGTGTACAGGGTCGAAGACTCAAATAACCAGAGGTTATTTGAAAGTTGTTGCAAGGAGTGCGAGCAGGATTCCTTTTGGAGGTTTGAGTTTGAAAGTGGGAGCTTAGGAGGGATAGCCCCTTTAAAGTGTTCAAAGGGAGATGGAGATTGATATCATCTCGCAGAAGTCAAGTTTAGGTGGAAGGATGCCAAGTCACTTTGGCCAGATATCCTTGAAGAAGAGTGAACAAACGATGAAATTTATTCGTGGAAGAAGTGCCAAAATCCCATGGACCGTTGGATCTCGTAGATCTATGAGAAGGTTAAGGATGAGTGTCTTTTAGCATTCAAAATATCAGGAGGAGTAGCGACCATTGGATGAGAAGAAACAAGAGTCGTTGATCCCCCTTTGGAGTGGAATTTTGGCATTTTGGTATTTCGGGGTTCGACATTTCGGCAATCCCAATGACAAGGAGCAGGGGAACTTTGCGTTGAAAACCCCAAAGTCGTGAAACAAAACATGTATTTAGAGTATGGATGTGGTCACAGAGGAAGCAGTCACATGGACTAAGATTTGGTCAGGGGATAATCGTCGTTAAGCTCATTTCGAAATTTCGGTATTTCAGGGTTTAGGAAGTAGAAGAGGTTGTGATTTTGGAATCGAGAGTTTCAAACTCCCGGTTTGCAAAATCATGAAAGATCCAGAGCCATTAGATTGAGGAAGATATTAGTCATAGATCACGTCAGAGGTGAGGCTTTGGGAATTTGGGAATCGGAGTTTCGAAAGGTAAGGAAACTCTCTGCTGTGGATTTTCACAAGTTGCGAAATCCCGAAGAGAGAGAGGAGAAATTCCTAAAAGATTGAGGGACAATTGCCATTGGGCCCCAGTCGGGTTTTGGGGTTTTGGGACTCAATAGGTAGAGTTGCATGGTCAACACAACTATCAAAATCACAAAGAGAGAAATGCCGAAAGGTGGGTCCCAAGTATCAGTTAGAGGATACGTGTGGCGGAAGTCAAAGGAGTGGTCAAGGTTCTATGAAAATCCTGAAAGGTCGTCGATCTCATCAAAGGAGAAATTTTAGAATTTGGGGAATCATAAGGGAAGAGGAACGATTGTTGGTTGTTCGCTCAAGTCCCAAAAAGCCAAAATTAGTGGGAAACAAGTGGCATGTGTTCGGCGCATTGGAAAAATCAACCTTCGTTGACATTTCAGCATTTTGGCATTTCGGCATTTGGGGATTGAAGAGTCAGAGACTCGACATCAAGATTTGCGAAGTCGCGAAATCCGAAATTTTCCTTTTCAGCAAAAGACCTGATCATATTTGTTGGTCAGGAATGTAGAGTTAGCGTCTTGTGTTTGATCATGCAGGCATAACTCATAAGGACCTGTGGATACACCCTTGTGTGTCTGAGATATTCCCTGTGGGGAAATCAAACATTCAATCCAACTCAGTGGAAGATTTAGAATGATCTAAAGACCGAGAGGTCACGCAGATCCTGCTGAGGTAGGGGGTGTTGCACTAGTTGTGGTATCAGAGCTCAGAACAAATTCTTTTCTTTCTGTAGCAGAGAAAAAAGAGGAAAATTTTACATCCATGCTGCCGAGAAGAAGAGACAGGCAAATGCCTGATCCAGCAGTGGAAAGAGAAATGCATGAGTTACGTGCTAGGCTTGATGCTATGGAGATAGCACAAAGGTGCACAGTCGACATTGGGGATATCAGCGAAGCTGAAATTGAAATTGAAGCTGGAAATGAAGAAGTTACAGTCGAAGATGATACAAAAGAACGCCTATTCAGGGTTGTTGCAAGGATAGGTGCTAGAGAAAAAATGGACATTCCAGTGTACGAAGGCAACTTAGATGTTGAAGAACTTCTACACTAGGTTAGAGCTCTAGACAAGTACTTTGACTATGAGGATGTCGAGGAAGATAAGAAATTCAAACATGTCATTACTAGACTTAAAGGGCATGCAGCACTATGGTGGGATGAACTGCAGGCTGACAGACGCTACAAGGGCAAGCAAAAAATCAAAATTTGGGATAGAATGGTTGCAAAGATGAAATCCAAATTTATACCCAGGGATTATCAAATCACTCTGTTTCAGAGGATACAGAATTTGAGACAAAAGATGATATCAGTGAAAGAATACACTGAAGAATTCTACAAGATAAACATCAGAGCAGGTCATCGGGAAAGCGATGATGAAAATGTTGCCAAGTATATGAATGGTCTGCAATATGACATTCAAGATGAGATGAGAATGATGACAATTCGAAATGTGGAAGATGCTTATTAGATAGCTATGAAAGCTGAAGAGAATCTATGCCGGAAGAAAGGTCAAAGAGGCTGAGGTAGAAGTCAAGATAGAGGCAAAAAAATTGCCCAAGACAGAACTTAGAAACTTAAAGAAGAGGGGAAGAAACCTCAAACTCAACCTGAGAGAGGAGGAAGCTCACAAGGAAGGCAGTATGTTGATAGAAATACTTTTCCTCGAGCTAGAGGAAGAGGAAGAGGTAGAGGAGGTGAAGTGAAATGCTTCATCTATGGAAAAATCAGACATAAATCCTATGAGTGTCCAGATAAGAAGAAAGATGGTGGTGAAACTCACATTGCTAAAGCTCAAGGATGGAATGTTGAGGCAGAATATGCCGAGGGCAGAAGATCCTTAATGATGAGTGTTAGCACTCTGTAATTTACCCAAGGCTGAAAAGGCAGTCACAAAGGTAACATCAGAACCGCTTCAAGTCTTGGGTCTAGCCCTCCAAGACTCAGAGAGGGATCTCTCTGTATGATGTAGCTTTGTTTGAAAATGATATTAGGCTAGGTAATGAGAACAGTGGGTTTTGTTGTCAAAGTGTTTTTGAATTGGTTGAGACAGTCAAATCCTCCATTGGGCTATGGGGTCTGTAATTAATTAGGAATGAAATATAGCCATAAATGCTAAAGAAATCCTTCACAAGGTGAGATAACACACTCACTAGATCTTTAATATTTAAAATGATGATTAGAAGAAAAGATAAGGAAAATAACTCCAACCAACAAGCACTTAAGAATATCTTAATTGAAGATATTTAGATGATGAACATTGAAATCTTTAGAATCGGAAACAGAGTATCGGGGATAAATCCTATAACATAACGCTATTCATAAATATTAGCTTCAGAAAAACAAGATGATTACAGAGCAAAAAAACATTTACTGAGAAATCACATCACCAGTAAACATGCGCAGGAATCCTGTAAAGTGCCTCTTCTTTATTAATGGCAGATCTATTCAAAAATGTTACAGCTTGATAGCCACAGGGGCGTGAAGATCCAAACCTATTACATTCAAATCATCTCAATAAATAATATAAATCACCCCAACCAAGTTCCGAGAGCCATTTCAACCACCTCGACCAAAAATAGCCACCACTCCCACCAAATTCGGAGTTTTTTGCCATGAAAAACGGACCGTTTGCTTGCGAAACAGGGGTCCGATCAGATGTGATTCTCTCTTCAATGATGAAACCTGGGAAAAAACTGAAATAGGTTATTGTATATGGGCATGTGATGGACAAAAACCTCTTTCATTTTCACAAAATTCATCCCCATCTAGCCGTGAAAGTTCCTGCAAAATCGGGACTGAAACGGAAAATTTAAAATATGGAAAAATAGGCCTCGAAGAAGTATTCGACTCTCTCTACTCGTGACCTTTTTGAAAAAACTGAAAGAGGTTTTTGTTCCTCAGCCCATGCTGAGAAAAAACCTCTCTCGGATTTTTAAAATTCGCCTCCATTTGCTCAAAATCTCCGTCAGAAGAAGACATGGTAACATAGGAAAAAATTGGCAAACATGAGGGAAAATGGTTTTTTGGTGG
>JZKD02S0318279.1:322602-334897 GCA_000966675.3 Picea glauca | reverse complement strand
TTAAAACTAACCCTAACTTCTAACTTAGTTGCTAACCTAGGTATTAGACTTAATTAACAATTAATTAATCAATATTTAATTAATGATTAATTAATTATTAAATAGTCATTTATTAGTCAATTTTAACCTAGACTAACCTTACTGCTAATTCTTTTATTCATCCTAAGTCCATTTATGCAGGGATGGAAGGCGGGATAATGGAGGCTGACAAAGGACAAGGGGGAGAGGATGCAGTGGATGAAGGATGCAGCAAGGTGATGGGGAAATGAGCGACAAGAATGGAGGGAGGAAAACAGAATCACCTGAGCCATACTTCGTCACCTGGAGAGATGCTAAATCAACAGTCGAAGAATCGACTCGCCTATAATTATAGGACCCCTAACAATGAGGAGACTTCTCTTAATGCTAGAGAAGGAATCAGAGAACCCGGCCCAAAAAAACAGTCTGTTTCGGACTGCTTGAAAAACCAAAGACAGGGCATGCAAGGTCATAGTGGACAGCGGTAGCACAGACAATATCGTATCTATGGAGATGGTAGAAAAGATGGAGCTGGAGACTTTTGTACATCCAATCCCATACAGAGTTTCGTGGCTATAAAAAGGACATCTGGTAAATGTCACTAAACAGTGTTTAGTTGAAATTAAAATAGGAGGATATAAAGATGAAATATTGTGTGATTTCATTTCCATAGATGTTTGTCATCTATTGCTAGGTAGACCATGGAAATAGGACAGAAACATAGTTCATGATGGGAGAAAGAACACGTACACCTTAGAAAAAAATGGTAGGACTCACATGTTGCTGCCGATTAAGGATAAAGAAGTGAAAATAGAGATGAGAAACATTGTACTTCTCATGAGTGGGAAGGAACTTCTTAATGAGGTTAAGAAGAAGGAAGACACACAATTTATTGTGGTCAGGAAGCCCAAAATTGTGATTTACCAGAAGAAATCCAGGAGTTGCTGGGAGAGTTTGCTGATATAGTAGTGGACGAACTACCTTGTTCGTTTCCACCTATTAGGAGTATAAGCCATCATATTGATCTTATACCTGGAGCCAGTTTTCCGAACAAATCTGCATATAGGTTGACACCACAGGAAAATGAAGAATTTAAGAGACAGGTCCAGGACTTAATGGACAAAGGATTGATTTGGGAGAGCTTGAGTCCATGTGTTGTTCCAACATTGCTCATCCCAAAGAAAGAAAGAGGTTGGAGAATGTGCACTGACTCAAGGGAAATCAATAAGATCACCATCAAATACATATTTCCATTACCAAGGATGGACGACTTGATGGATTGCTTAAGTGGAGCAAATTTTTTTTCAAAGATTGATCTGAAAAGCAGATATCATCAAATTCAAATGAGAGAAGGTGATGAATGGAATACAACATTCAAGATGAATGAAGGGTTGTATGAATGGCTTGTCATGACATTTGGATTAACGAATGCACCCAGTACTTTCATGAGCTTGATGAACGAAGTCCTGAAGGATTTCATAGGGAAATTTGTCACTGTATATCTTGATGATATACTAATCTTTAGCAAAACAAGAGCATAACACTTAAAGCATTTAGTTGCAGTAATGAGAAGGTTACAACAAGAGAAATTGTTGATAAATATGAATAAATCATCATTTATGAGGACATAACTCATTTATTTGGGTTTTGTTATCTCTGCAAATGAATTGAAAATGGATCCAGAAAAGGTAAATGCGATTAAGGATTGGCCATCGCTGAAGAGCATGTTTGAAGTTTGAAGCTTCCATGGTTTGGATAGCTTCTATAGGAAATTCATCAAAAACTTCAGTGGAATTAGCGCACCAATGATGGATACGGTGAAGAAACGACACAAATATTTTCACTGGATAGAAGAAGTAGAGAAGAGCTTTAACCTGCTGAAGAAGAAGATCACTGAGCAACCAATTTTGGTTTTGTTAGATTTTAGCAAGACATTCCAGGTTAGGTGTGACGTGAGTGAATTTGCAATTGGAGCATTCTTAAGCCAAGATGACAGATTGATCACATATTTCAGTGAAAAACTGAATGAAGCGAAGATTAAGTACTCCACATATGACAAAGAATTCTATACAGTCATACAAGCACTGAAGAAATGGAGACACTATTTGGTTCCCATGGAGTTTGTTTTGTACAGCGATAATCACGCTTTACAATTTGTGACTCGACAGGAGAAGTTGAACCAAAAACATGCTAAATGGGTTGAATTCATGCAAAATTTTACTTTTGTGATTAAGAATATTTTTGGAACTGCTAACAAGGTTGTTAATGCTTTGAGCAGGAAATGTTTGTTTATGCAGGAATTCAGAGTCAAGACTTTGGGTTTTGATAACCTTAAAGAATTGTATAGGGATAATCCAGACTTCAAGGAGGCATATGAAGCATCTGAGAATCCAATTCTCAGGGATAGAAGCCAATGGACTGAATACATGATCCAGGATGGATTATTGTTCAGGGGAAATTAGCTATGTATTCCAAAATGCTCCATGAGGGAGAATTTGTTGAAGGAAAAACACAGTGGAGGATTGGGCGGGCATTTCGGTCATGACAAGACATTCTCAAAGTTGAATGGCTCATATTTTTGGCCAGGGATGAGGACATATGTCAAGAAATTTGTGGATAGGTGCAGAATTTGTCAGCACATGAAAGGAAAAAGCTAGAACACATGGTTATACCAACCATTACCCATACCTGAAAGGACATGGGATGCAATGAGCATGGATTTCATATTGGGACTGCAAGGACACAAAGAGGATGTGATTCAATATTTGTGGTAGTCGATAGATTTTCAAAGATGGCACATTTCATACCATGCTAGAAAACCAGTGACGCAACTCAAATTGTGAACCTATTTTTCAAGGAAGTTGTCAGACTTCACGGCTTTCCAAGGAGTATCATTTCTGATCGAGATACCAAGTTCGTAGGGCATTTCTGGAGGACCTTATGGAATAATTTGGGGAGAATTTTGTCTTTTAGCTCAGCATATCATCCTCATACAGATGGATAGACAAAGGTCATGAACGAGAGCTTGGGAGATTTGTTAAGAAGCTTAGTGACTGAACACCACAGTCAATGGGATCACATTCTACCATAGGCGGAATTCGCTTACAATGATTCACTCAACAAATGCACAGGGCAGAGTCCATTCCAAATTGTATATGGAATGCAGCCAAGGAGATTTTTTGAATTGAAAGTTTTAGAACAAGTTGAACTCATAAGTTCTAGTGCAGAGGACTTTGCAAAAGGAATGAAGGAGCTTCATAGCCGAATTAAGGAGTGACTGCAGAGTTCAAGTCAAGAATACAAGTGTAGAGAAGATCAACACAAGCGAGAACTTCAATTTGAATTTGGTGATATGATTCTTGCACATCTGAGGAAGGAGAGGTTCCCAATGGAAACATATAACAAATGAAAGATGAAAAAGATTGGACCATGCAAGGTCATAAGGAAATTTGGGGCAAATGCATATGAGATTGAATTACCCGATGGGGTCGGAATCTCACTGATATTCAACGTTGCAGATTTGTACCCTTACATAGCTGAAGAAGCAGGAGTAGAGGAGGAACAGAAAGAGGTTCAATGGAAAAAACAAATTCTTGTAGCTGAAAAGCCACAGATGGAAGGCATAATTGACAAAAGGATTAGCAAAAAGACCAGGAGGAAAGAGTATTTTGAATACTTGGTCAAGTGGAAAGGACATCTAGTTGAAGATGCCAGTTGGGAGGATGAAGTAGCAATTCATAGGCATGGACAGACCGTGCAAGAGCTCATGAAAAGGAGTTCATGAAAACTTTCAAGCAAGGGAGTATGATGCAGGAGCATCGTACGTAGCCAGCCAAGCAAGCATAAACGTGGAAGACATCTAGAAAATCTCTAGCGCACATTTTGAAATGTTTTGAAAAATTAATGAGTGGATATTAATGTAATAGCTAGGGGAATCGTACTTACATTTATATCTTGGAGTTTTGAATAGATGTTGAGTGATTTCTCTCATCTTTCAAATGTAATAGGCATTTAAGTTTGTTTAATGAAAGTAGGTAGATTTGATTTAATAGATTATATAGTTTAGAAGCGTAGGAGGGAAAACTGATATAGACACCCTCACCCTTGTATCATTGTAACAGGAACATTATGATCATTTAGAGATTTCATAAGCTATAGAGCTGTAGTAGAGAACTGTAGAGAAGAACCCATGTACAGGAGCACTTGAGTTAATATATAAAGCTTTGACTCAATTTTCATGGTGTTATGATGTTTACTGTTTACATTTGTTAAATGGTATGTTTACAGTTGTTTTATTTTCTCTATTATGCATTTGTTTCAATGTGGTGTTGGGTGTATGATTTCATGATTGAATGTATGAAATCTAAGAAAGGAGAACAATGAGTTTCAATTGTTTCTCTTCCTGATAATTCCTGCAAAGAGTGCAGTGAACGTCCGCTAGGTGTGAATTGACGAGGATCTGAGTTTTATCTCAGAAAACTCAGGACATATATTGTTGTTCTCATAACCAACAGAAGTGCAGGTGAGGCACAGATTCGTGCAAGGTGTGCACAGGATGGTTGAATCCTTAGAAATTATCAACTAAGGTGAAGGTTGAAAGACTACTGTTGCAAAGAGTGCACAGGGTCGAAGACTCAAATAACCAGAGGTTATTTGAAAGTTGTCACAAGGAGTGTGAGAAGGATTCCTTTTGGAGGCTTGAGTTTGCAAGTGGGAGCTTAGGAGGGATAGAACCTTTGAAGTGTTTGAAGGGAGATGAAGATCAAAATCATCTCGTAGAAGTCAAGTTCAGGTGGAAGGATGACAAGTCATTTTGGCCAGAGATCCTTGAAGAAGAGTGAATGAATGGTGAAATTTCTTCATGGAAGAAGTGTCGAAATCTCGTGGACCATCGGATCTCGCAAATCTGTGACAAGGTTAAGGCTGAGTGTCTTTTAGCATTCAGAATCTCAGGAGGAGTAGCGACCATTGGATGAGAAGGAACATGAGACGTTGATCCCCCTTTGGAGTGGAATTTCGACATTTCGGTATTTCGGGGTTCGACATTTCGACAATCCCGATGACAAGGAGTCGGGGCACTTTGCGTTGAAAACCCCTAAATCGTGAAACACAACATGTCTTTAGAGTAGGGTTGTGGTCACGGAGGAAGCAGTCACATGGACCGAGATTTGGTCAGGGCATAATCATCATTAATCACATTTCGACATTTCAGTATTTCAGGGTTTGGGAAGTAGAGGAGGTTGTGATTTTGGAATAAAGAGTTTCAAAATCCTGGTTTGTGAAATCTAGAAAGATCCAGAGCCATCATATCGAGGAAGATATCAACCGTAGATCACGTGGGAGGTGAGGCTCTGGGAATTTGGGAATTGGAGTTTCGAAAGGTAAGGAAATTCTCTGTTGTGGATTTTCACGAGTCGCGAAATATCGAAGAGAGAAAGGGGAAATTCCCGAAAGGTTGAGGGACAATGGCCATTGGGCCCCAATCGGGTTTCGGGGTTTCAGGACTCAATAGGTAGAGTTGCATGGTCAACACAACTCCCAAAATTATGAAGAGAGAAATGTCGAAAGGTGGGTCCCAAGTATCAGTCAGAGGATACATGCGGTGGAAGTCAAAGGAGTGGTCAAGGTTCGGCAAAAATCCCGAAAGGCCATCGATCTTGTCAGAGGAGAAATTTCATAATTCAGGGAATCATAAGGGAAGAGGAACGATTGTTGGTTGTTCTCTCAAGTCCTGAAAAGCCGAAATTAGTGGGAAACGTGTGGCATGCGTTCAGCGCATTGGAAAAATAAACCTTCGTTGACATTTCGGCATTTCGGCATTTCGACATTCGGGGATTGAAGAGTCAAAGAATCGACATCAGGATTCGCGAAGTCGTGAAATAAGAAATTTTCCTTTTCGGAAAAATTCCCGATCATATTTGTTGGTTGGTCAGGAGTGTAGAGTTAACGCCTTGTATTTGATCACGCAGGCATAACTCATAAGGACCTGTGGATACACCCTTGTGTGTGTGAGATATTCCCTGTGGGGAAATCGAAGAGTCAATCCAAATCAGGGGAAAATTTAGAACGATCCAAAGACCGGGAGGTCACACAGATCTTATTGAGGTAGGGGGTGTTGCGCCAAGATACGTGACCCTTGATTGGGAAGGTGTCTCTTCATTATTATTCGTTAACTATTATAATGTATTTATTTTTATTATTATATATTGTGTTCATTACATCCAATAACATATGGTTCAATAAGGTTGAAATTCAAGGATGACCTTCACCAACATTGCATGAGAGAAAAGGAGGATTTTTTCCCCCTCATCAACCTCGAAGGATTTACAATCCTACAATCACCCAAGGCACCTATTCCAATGTCATTTCCATTTAAATCACTAAATGGGAGAGGATAACCTAGAAAACATTTGATCCCTATAACATAGGTCCCTAATTATATGGATCCTGAAGACATGAGATCTTCAATAAAGGATAAATTGAAGGTTTAATTGATGTAATCCTTTTGAATAAATAGGAGCAATTGTAAAATGTATTACTCATTTTGGATAATTAGGAACTCTTATTGATTTGAGGAATTGAGAATATGCATAATGAGGTGAAAGAAGGCATCTTTCTGCAATAAAGTGAGACTCTAGAACTAGAACTAGAGTAGGCTCTTTATGGCTATAAGCATGTATGTCATTCTTGTTGAAACACAAATTGACACTAAGACGGGGGGTGAATCAATTTCTGTAACTTTTGGCTACTTTTCACACTTTCATAGATTAACTAAATAAGATATATGTAGTTCAATTAATTATTCATAAACATGTATAACACAAACCGTGTGAAGTAGATAAATTATCATTCTTTTATTTATTTAACTTGAATGAATACAAATGAAATCAATCATTTAATATATTCAACTTCAACTGAATATGAGAGATTCAAATATATGATACAAGACCCAGCTTGTGGATCTCATATCCAACTGAGATGTGAGGAATCCAATCCTCATGACAAAACTCAGCTTGTAAATATGCACCAACCTGATAGAATGAACTTTCATTCAATCCATTATATATATATATATATATATATATATATATATACACACACCAAGACACCTTATTCCCTTCATATTCCAAAAGGTGTCACTTTGAAACAATGTGTCCTTTTGGAATGAAACATTTCTCCCCTTCATTTAATTAACACAAATGGTAACTTTTATTAATTGATTTTCATACACCAATTTAGACATTGATTTTCATATGAAGATTCTAGAGTGATGGAAATGAATTTAAAATTATACAGCATGGGGTTTTAGTAGAACATGTCTAATTATCCAAAACACAAGAAATTTCCCCAAAGAGTGTGTGAGGTGGTCGGTATAGGAAATTCTTTGAAGGAAACTTGCCCATATTTTTCTTTCATCGTCAGATGCCAGCTCGACTTCAGTACATATTACCTTTTCGCGAATGTCTAAATTGACCTCCACATATACCCTTTGTTGTTGATTATTTAGACTCAACTTGTAAACATTTTACTTGATGGTTATATTAAAATCGGTTCCCTTTCAGCTGCTAGTCACTAAATATTTGACTTGGTTTCACCCTTTTTCGTATTTTCTTCCTAATTCGACCAACAAACATCGTTTTGGCCGAATCAACTAGGAGAAATTTCGACTTGAGTATTTCAATTCTAGTTGACCCATCTTTCTTTAGCCTCGACCCGACTTGTATTTAAGTTTTCTTCGAATTTGACCTTTAGGTTACTTCTTTCTTATACCGACTCAACTTGAAATAAAACTGACTTGAGAAATTCAACTTTGTTCGTCTCAACTTGATTTGTCCGACTTGTATTTCCCAACTCAATTTTCCTTCGAATTCGACCTTCATTTGGTCAACTTGTCTTCGACTCGTCTTGAAATTGATTGACTTGTCTTCTACAAATTTCGTCAATATGCATGAGGCTTGCAGTTGGTCGACTTGTATTCAACTCGTCTTGTAGTTGATCAAATTCCAAATAGTCGACCTTATTGTTGTTTGAATCGAATTGAATTGTAACTTAATGATGTCAATGCTTCCTTACCAAACATCCACCATCGACATTTTGTCTCATCTCTAGACTCTTCTTCAATTGAGATTTTATGGATCACTTTTAATGAACCATGTCTTATTAACTTCTTTATTTTTTATTTGTATGGATCCATATTGAATTATCCATTTACACTTTTTATCTAGAAAATTTCTTCATAACTTCTTCTTTTGTGCATGGATGTTAATGACACAATCTCAACTTTATACAATATAATATGAGTGTATCAAGATCATACAATATATTAGTCAATATTATCTTTCTACTGATATTCAAGTCACCTTCATAACATTATGTCCAACCTTCATAAAATTATGTCCAATATTGATAATGCTTGACATTCAAGTCACCTTCATAACAATATGTCCAATACATACAATGCTTCTCAAACCAATCAATCAATGATACTTCACCTATTTATCAAGGTTGACATCAATGACAACCAAATTTCCAACAATCTCCCCCTTTGTTATTGATGACAACCTTAGTAAAACAATCTTACTTCCCTTATAAAATGTATTATGTATTTTGAGTACTTTGAGCTGACTTTGTTTTACTCTTTCCCTCTCCCCATTTGAAAACAATGACAAAGGGGATATTTCTCTTCTCCCCCTAAGATGATTCTCTCCCTTAGGTGATTCTTCTCGTGAGGTGATGCTCCCCCTATCTTTGTCCCATTTATTTTGGACATTGTTTTTATTGTTTATCTCTCCTCCTTTGACATCAATGACAAAGGAAAGAAAACTTTTACTTCTTTTCTTCCCCTATGAATGTGCCATTTGTTATCTCAATATCTTTGTATTTTTGTGCTCAAATAGTGTTTTACTATCTTCTCCTTTGTCATAACAGACAAGGGTGTGAAGCTTACTGATATTCTTGATATATTTCTTCTTCTTCTTGATATTCTTTAGTTCTTTAATTCCAAGAGATATTTATTGTTCTTTCATATCATTAATAACTTTTCTTTGTTCGTACTCTATCTTTATATATTTTGAACTCCTTTTGTTGCTTTCTCCTTTATATATTATTTGTTTTATTCATCACAATATTCTACAGATTGATTTTCTTTTGGGAGTTCAGCATCATCACAATTGTTTTGTGCACCATAATATTCTTCATCTTCTTCTTTAGAAATTCTTCTTCCTTGATCTTGTTCCTTTTCATATGAAAAGCTATGAATTTCACATTCCTTATTAGGAGTTTCATCCATCAGTTTATTGTTATCAACTTCTTCATTTTTAGTTGCAGTATATTCATCATCTTTCTTTCTTTTTGCTTCATATATTCTTCTCCATATCTTTCCATAAGGTACTCTATTTGATCAACTTTTATTTTCTACATTTGTCCTTTGAGATGTATCCTCTCTTATTTTATTCCAAAGTTCATTATATTTCCTTCCTAATTTATATGGATTATTTTTCATGGGTTGTCTACATAATTACATCTCCAACATCTCATTAAGTTATTGGACCTTCTTGAATTTTTTTTTTCGGGACTTTTTCATTCCAATGCTTTGTGACCAAAGTTTTTACAATAAAAGCAATAATCATTGAAGGTGTTTCCATACTCAAGTCTGTTGTGACATGAGAAGTCTACCTTTTGATATGTTTCTTGTTTTTTACTTTTATAGCTTCCTCCTTTAACAATGTTCATGGTTTGTGTTTGGTTTGTGATTTCACTTTTTCCTTTTGAGGAGGATAATCATTTCTCATGTTTGTGAATGGTGCTCCACTTGTCACCTTCTTCTTTCTTATTGTACCCAAGACCAGTTTTGTCATCGGTTGGTCTTTGGCTGTTCCATATCTTATCTAGGATGGTTGAGATGTTCTGGAATTTGAAAGTTTCTTTTTTATTTTCATTCTTCTTTTTTAGGTTGATAACTTACAATTCCAGCATGTGACATGTTTCTTCATTTTTAGTCAATAGGATCTTCAAGTATTATTCTATTTCCTTAGCTTCTTAGAGTTGAGTCTTTAGAATGATGACTATTTCTTTTGTCTCATACAAGACTTATTTGCATTTATTAGTTTTTTCATATGTCTTCAACTCTTTTATTTCTTTTTTTAGATCAACAACTTCAGTATTCAATCTTTTGATTTCTTCCTTGTTTTCTTGCTGAATCATTTTGAGGTTGATGACTTCCAATTCCAACGTGTGGCATGATTCTTCCTTTTTAGTCAATTGACTCTTTAGGGTTTCTTCACTTTCCTTAGCTTCTTCAAGTTGAGTCTTTATATTGTTGACCATTTATTTCGTTGCTTCTAATTGTTCTGTGCATTTATTGAGTTTTTCATATGCCTTCAACTCGTTCATTTTTTTTGTTAGATCAACAACTTCAATATTTAATCTATTTATCTCTTCTTCTTTGTATTCTAGATGAATCTTTTATTCTCGATCTTCATGGTTGTTAGATTGATCCAATTGTTGTAGTAGCAACATATCTTTATTTTGAAGTTTCTCTAACTCTTCTAGAGTGCGAGTGCACATAGTTGTGTATTTGAGATTTTCAAGAGCTCCATGAACTTCAATATATATACCATTTCCTAGTTCCATACAAATCTCTTCCAATGAAGCTATAACACCAGTCTTAAGATTCAATATTTTGTCTGTAGTGATTATTGAGGTATGCATCAATTCCTTGATGGATTTGTCTTCTACATTGATGACGGGGGATTGCATCAATTCGTTGTTTGAGTTGTCTTCTTTATTGATGACTGGGGATTGCATCAATTCCTTGTTTGAGTTGTCTTCTTTATTGATGAATGAGGATTGCATCAATTCCTTGATGATATTGTGTTTACTCTGATAAGAAATCTCTAGCTGGAGCCATAATACTTTAACAGAGATGCAGTGTCCCATGTTTTCTTTGATTCAGTCTGACAGTCCATTCTATATTGTTTTTAATGTCATTGAATTGTTTAAATTTTCTTCTTTTGCAGTTTTGGATTTGTTCATTGAGGTAGGTAAGTACCAAGGTTTACTTACTATTGAGTCCCAAACTCCAGATCCTCTTGACTTCAGATATATTTTCATTCCTTCCCTCCAAGAAGAGTAGTTTGTTCCATCAAATAAATGAGCTTCATTTGTGGAGAGAGCCATTTGCTCATCCATTTGTGTGTTTAGTAGGATCTTCCTTCCAGTGATTAGATTGTTTTTCCTTGAAGATACCTTTCTTTGATACCAATTGTTGAAACACACAGTGACACTGAGAGGGGAGGGGTGAATCAGTGTCTGGAACTTTTGGCTACTTTTCATACTTTTGATAGATTAACTAAATTAGTTGAATAATATATACGTAGTTCAATTAATTATTCATGGACATGTATAACACAAATTGTCTGAAGTAGATAAAATATCTTTCTTTTATTTATTTAACTTGACTGAATACAAATAAAATCAATCCTTTAATATCTTCAACTTCAACTAAATATGAGAGATCCAAATCTCCGATACAAGACCCAACTTGTAGTTCTTAGATCCAACTGAGAAATGAGGAATCCAACCCTCATAAAAATACCTAACTTGTTGATCTTATATCCAACTGAGATGTGAGGAATACAATCCTCATGACAAGACTCAAGTTGTAAATAGGCACCAACCTGATAGAATGAACTTTATTATTATTATTGTTGTTGTTGTTGTTGTTGTTGTTATATATATATATCCACCAAGACACCTTATTTCCTTCATATTCCTTTACTTATATATTCCTCCAAAGGGTTTCACTTTGAAACAATGTGTCCTTTTGGAATGAAACATTGCACCCCTTAATTTAATTAACACAAATGGTAACTTTTATTAATTTATTTTCGTACACCAATTTAGACAGTCATTTTCATATGAATATTCTAGAGTGATGAAAACAATGTTTAAAATTATATGACATGGGTTTTTTTCATAACATTCCCAATTAACCGATACGTGAGACATTTCTCTAAAATATGTGCAAGGTGGCTGGTATAGGAGGTTCTTTGAAGGTGATTTTCCCAGATTTTCCTTTCGTCGTCAGATGCCATATCAACTTCAGTACATATTACATTTTTGTGAATGTCTAAATCGACCTCCACATATCTCCTGTTTTGGTGATTATTTAAACTCAACTTGTAAACATTTCACTTGATGTTTATATTAAAATCAGTTCCCTCTCAGTTGATATTCACTAAATATTTGACTTGGTCTCACCCTTTTTCGTATTTGC
>JZKD02S0318279.1:288044-299124 GCA_000966675.3 Picea glauca | reverse complement strand
GACCTTTTGGGGCTTCTAGATGACATATGAGGGTCCTCCAACTTCGTAAGGCCATAACTCTCAAACCGTGAAGAGTTATGTGACGTTCTACATACCACCAGAAATGGCATGACATCTACTATCCATAAAGAATAGTATTATCTGAAAATATATCACAACTCATACCGTTACCCATCAAACAAACTTGGGTCCATTACCCAAACCCGGGGTCTCCAACTTCTCATGGCCATAACTCTCTAACGATGAGGAATTATGTGACGTTCCACATACCACCAGAAATGACATGACAAGAACTATCAATCTAAAATATTTTCCTTGACAAATTCACTTTCCTTCATCTCATTATTCCACAATTAAGCATGGGTTCTCTTACTCCAAAAAGCTTCTTCCCATGAGGCCTTTCACCAGAAGCGGACCACTTTGGAGTTCATCCATATTTACTTCTTATTAACCATGGAAAAACAATAATGAGTCATATTTACATCAAACACTATTGGGTCCATTACCCAAACCTTTGTGCTACGGGTCTTTCTTCAAGGGTTGACATCAATGGCAACCAACCTTAATCAACATATGTTGTATAAGGCCTGCATGCATGTACCTGTCCCCTACCTTCACATAGCTCACTTGCACACGCTAGTTGATGAAGTATCATTCATGTATCTGAATTCAGAATTTTTTTTTTACAAAGGAATTCATCCTCTCCCCTGTCAGAAGTGATTCTTCTCAGGGGTTTTCTGGATCTCATTTTGGTCTCTGTTTTTTTAGTTTGTATCTTAGGTACCACATCAGATTGGTCTTATTCTATGGAATTTTCCTTGAATTGTTTTTCTTTTCTATTATAGTAAGTTTCTAAGTCTTAAAGGGACTCTGGTTTTCAATACCAGTAGTCTCTTCCATTGTTTGATTGCTTGTTTTTTTATTTTTGGAAGAATTGCAGAGGTACACGTGGCATGTATAAGGCCCACATGCATGTACATGTGCTCTGACCTTACACAACTCACGTGCACACGCTGGCTGCTGAACTGTCAGCAGCATGCCTGTTGAGAAAATTTTTGTTTAAGGAGAGGCATTCATTATCTTACTTATCAAGAGTTATACCTCTCAAGGATTTCCTTGATTTAATCTTGGTCTTTGTCATAGTAGTCGGCAACTTAGGTCTGATTACAGCAATAGGTTTCTTTTTCATTAAAAAGTTATCCTCAATTTTTTTTCTTTCATAGGGTTTTTAGACAAGTGTGAGCATTTTCTTTAATCAATTTGTGTGTTATTGTCGGCAACTCTTTACGATCTGCACTTAGGCTAGAAGTTTTCTTGGTCTTTACTTGTCGTCATTTTTCCTTTTTTGCTTTGTGAGCATTAAATAAATAAAAAAATCTTCTATTTCTTGGTTTGGTTAAGTAGTTATTGGTTAGCATTAATAACCAAGAAAAGTTTTTATTTCATAAGTTCTTGGTTTTTTACTTAGGACAATAAGTAGCTCGTATTCGAGCAAAATCCTGTTTCGATTTTTCTACTCAAAGATCTTAGAAAAAAATTTAGTTTGAAAAGTTGATTAAAATTTTTGTCAAGAAGAAGTTATTTTGTTTCCATCTTTCTGTGTATCTTTTCTTTCGTCTTTTAAAAATATCACTAGTTTCACTTTAATAACCTTTGACTTAAGACCATCCATAAAAATTAACGATTAATTAAAATCAACCAGACTTTATGTTTGTAGGGTCCATCAACTAGTCTAGGCTAGAGCCTTGATTTAGGTTGGAGAGGAAACTCTTGAAGGCTGCAAAACATACATAAGAGTATGTGCTAGGGAGTGTTAAAAGTATAGTATCATGAAAGATATCTGAAACCCCCCTCTAACACAAGGTATAAACAAGAGGTCGTGTGTGGAAAGGTAGAGAAAATAACCCCTCCAAAGCCAGACCAAGCATAGTGGGGAACGCATATAGAGGGCTTGTTTTGGGATTTCGTCGATTGCATTTGCCACAGAGCTTTGTCGGTGTCGAATCCGTTCGAGGTCCTCTATTTTCCTTTGGACCACTTTCTTTCGATACTCTTGATAGGTTCTGGGATTGATACACTACTCATTGAGGCCCACCCGATTGTCGACTCTACCTGCCTGGTGACTATTCACACACTGGCAACCTAGTTGCCATTATTTTAGGGACTTACACAGGTGACTACGGAGGTAGACCATAGTACCTAGCATAGACATCAGGCCACACTTTACAGAGTATACTCGGAGGTTGCTTCCGTATTCAAGTTTCACTTGCATCGGTAATTTTCTATAGTGTTGGTTGTTGTAACTATTCTTCCTACTAGTTTAGTAAGTGTTTTTTTTATCTTGTAGGGACTTTTTCTAGTGTGTGTTGTTTTTGAACGAATATAAATCCCTAGTATGTTTTTGATCTTCTTACACAGTGGAGGATCACAAGCTCCACCAGTCACGAAGGCTTCTTGGCCTGCCACTGGTTGCACTGGAGCCAACCCCGCCACCACTAAGGAAAAAGCTAGACCAACAAGGGTCTTTTGAAGTGACGGGGTCACAGGAAACTGTGCTCGAAAAACATCTGGAGGAACCAACCATTTCAGACCTTTGAGAAGAAGCTCTTGGTCCATCCGAAACTCCAACTACTGATATTTCGTCACCCATCATCGTACAGATTCATCCTTACGAGCACCAGATAGTGTCACATGCAGTAATGGAAACAAAAATTTCCACTTCTTTCAAGAATTCTCCTATTCCCACTACGATTGTCACCATAGGGAGTGTTCCACCTCCTAACCCACCATCGTCATTCTGAGACACCATGGTATCGACTGCCTCTACCTTGAGAAGTGGTCCTATCCCATCTTTGGTGGTGGTCACTGCTCCTTTCACACAGAGTATGACAGGTCCTCCATTCTCATACGGGATGCCTAGCTCAGGTACAAGTCTTGTACTTTCCTACTCCACTTTATAGACTTTAGGTCTGGGGGCAGGGAGCTCTAATGCTCCTTTGCAAGGACCCATCAGGGGCACTTCATCTCCCTTTAATGCTTTCCCTTACAGAGGAGGAGATATACCTCCTTCGTCCCCTTCGCTTGGTGGTGCCCACCAGCATTCCGTCAGGCCGAACGCACACCATAGTTCATTTGGAGTAGGGAGTCAAGGACCACCTTCTCATAATATGCTAGTAGGTTCAACACCGTTTTCTTTGTTCGGTGTTTTTGGTAACAACACTTTCTCGTCAGCTTCTTTCCCGAATGGGGGCAACCCCAGTTATGGACTACCTAATCCTATGAGGGTATTATTCTTGCACAAGGGGAAAACCTAGGAACTTCTTCCACATCAAGACCTTGGAATTCTTGGCAGGGATCAGTTCCCTCGTCAGGAATTTCAATCGGGGGCAATTCTTTTTACAACCAATGGAACCCTGGGCAAGGTGTAGTACCTATGACCATGGGATCGGCATGGGGAAACCCTTCCCAAAGTCCCCCGAATGTAATGCACACCCAACCATCTACATCCTATTTCGAGAATCAGTTGATGATGTCTCCTCAAATGAAGAATCTGTACGCTGGTCATGGCCATGGTTTTTACCAGAACCCCGGCCAGCAACCCAACTTTTCCTGGCAACCTAGTTCCAATCAAACTCCAGACTCCTTTTTCCATGGTTATCACCAATAACCCAAACTACCTTCCCTAGCAACCTTGCATTTTCTAGACTTAACGAGATTGTTGAATGACCCTATCTATCACGATTCGCGTTGGCCCCCTATGCCGATGAGGTTTCCTTCAGACATACCAAAGTTTGAAGCCAAGCCTAATGAATATCCAGGGGATCATCTGAGTAATTTTCACCTTTGGTGCTCGTCTAATTCGTTGAAAGATGACTTTGTATAGTTGTGATTGTTTCAATGTACTCTCATTGGGAGTGTTGTGAAATGGTACCTTGAGCTCAATCGCTCAAGATACTCTTCCTTTGGCGAATTGGCAATGGATTTCCTAAACCATTTCCAATTACCTGTGAGATATGATGCCGGCACAGAATTGTTGGCCAATTTAGAACAGACAAAAGTGGACCATATCTCTTATCACATCCGAGAATGGAGATGCCGGAAGAGTTTGATTAAGGTGCCAGTCCCACCAGCATTCTTGCTTGAGTAGTTCCTTAAGTGTTTGGTCCCACAGTTATCCAAAGACATCGAAACATTGGGAGTGTTTTCTGAAGAAGATGAAATCATGCGAGATCGACAGCTTGAGCTAATTTATTCTCAGTTTGGTCTACTGTATGAAATCTTGTCAGATGTGCCATGATCAATACTTGATAAAACTAGACAGGGAGTTGGACCGCATGTCGATGGTATTGTTGGTTCAGCACAAATAAATACCACTAAACAACTGACGAAACAGTTTCAACAATTGTCTATACAGCATACAGCGTCTAGCCAGACTACTGTTCCGGCTGCTCCCCCTACCCAAAATTCGGATGTACATAGTGTGCTATCTAAAAATCTGAAGGCCACTGAGCAGCCTGATGGAAATAAGAAACAACGTAAGAAGGGTAAAGGGGATAAGAAAGCCACTCATAATACTGGCAGAGACAACACCGAAAAAAGGAAGTCGAAGTATCTGTGTAATTTATGTGTAGAAGACCACTCGACTCACCAATTCCCTTGGCTTGCAGAGGCCCAAAATTTATTGTCACAGCAACAACCTGCTATGTTAACAAACCCATTTCAACATGGCCAAAATTTAATTTAAGCCTCTACGAGCACATAAGGGGGCAGTCAAGGACCCCCTCCATCTCCAAACAATCCTGCATCCGCGAATGTGTATATGATGAAAGGTGATGCCTATATATTGACTAGAGCACATGATTACAGCAAGCCAAGAACCTCTGAGAAAGGTAAAGAAGCTAAAACCCCATCTCTTCCTCTCTAGATTGAGAAGACGTTGGGAGAAACCATGGTATGCATCCCAAAAGGTGCATTTAAGAAAGCCTCTCACAACCCAAATGTAAGGACCACCCAAAACTACTCTGTGGTGGAGGATTTGTCTCAAACCCCTTGTGCAATGTCTACTTTGGAAGTCCTCCAAAGCTACCCTTCCCATAGAAAGGCTATGTTAGCCGCTTTAGGATCCATTGAGACTTGTAATCCGGGTACGATCATTCTTGATACAACCAACTTAAAACCTCGTCTCCCTTACCACATAGCATTCTAGATAGTAGTGTGTTACACCACGAAAATTTTTAGTCAGAACATTTTCTGCACAGTGGTTGATGAGGGTGCCTCAACATGTGTAATGTCTTTGGCGAGTTGGAAGGCCATTGGCCAAGCCACTTTGTCTCTGTCACCTACTCTTCTTACTGCTTTCGACAGTCATTCATTCCGACCACATGGAATTATCACCTCTTTTCCCATGCAGTTAGGAGGGAAAACTGTGTGTGTCAAGGTTGAAGTGGTCAATGCATCTCTCAACTACTATCTCTCATTAGGGAGGAGTTGGACCTATTCTATGCAAGCAATAGTTTCTACAGTTTTTTGGGTCTTGTTGTTTCCACACGAGGGTCGGATCGTGACCATTGATCAGTTGTCCTTCTCCCATCCTGACACTTCATTGGGGGCATCCACAGTCTCAATGATTGATAACCCTCAACCTGGCATCATCAATATAGGGGTTGGTTTGTGCCCACCTTTGATGGGTACTTTCGATTACCCATCTCCTCAAGGCGATGTTAAGTTTATATTTGACCACCATAAGGTTGAGATTTTCCAAGTTTCGTCTTTTCGCACGACTTACTTCAATGATCTGTGGATTATTCCTTCCCCATCAACCACAATGGAAGGGACAGGGAACCATGGTATGTCCATGCCCTTGTCCACAGCAAAAGTGGCATACTCTTTATCCCAAAAAGCTTTCATCAACCCTGATCTGACTTCCGCACAAGAGTTAGATATGATTATAGAGCCTATTTGGGCTCAAGTTTCCCTCATTGATACAGATTCTTTAGACTTAGTCTTTCCCTCAGATGAAACTATCATTGAAAAAATGACTAGTACAGACAAATCCTGGGATGATCTCCATCACAAATCTTACTTCCTCCCAGAGTTAAGTAGAATTAAAGTAGGGGAATTCACTTTGACTATCACTAGAGATAGGTCTTTCCCTATAAATCCTTTGGCTACACATGTTGTTTATGCCGAGGGTAATATGGAAACCATCACCAAAAATATACCTATAAACATCTCCAGAACCCCTAGCATCATGGAGAATGTTTTCGTCGGAGCTAACTGCTCCCTCGAAGAGATTTGAATCTACAGGGATTTATTTAAGGAATTTTGCGACATTTTTTCTTGGTCTTATGAGGAAATGCCAGGCATCGATCTAAAAATTGTTGAACACAAAATCATGACTTATCCTGATGCTAAGTCAGTTCGGTAGAAGCTTTGTCTGGTTAATCCTAAGAAAGCAGGAGCTATTAAGATTGAAGTAGAGAAACTGCTCAAGGCAGGTTTTATCTACCCTATCCATTTGACCCAATGGGTTTCAAACCCCGTGTCGGTTGACAAAAACCAGGATACGATTCGTGTATGTACGGACTTCCATGATTTGAACAAAGCATGTCCAAAAGATTATTTCCCCACACCATTTATTGACCAGATAATCGATGAATGCGCAAGTTGCAAGGCCTTTTCTTTCATGGATGGTTTTTCAGGATATAATAAGATACAAATCAAACCCGAAGACCAACAAAAAACAAAATTCATTTATCCATGGGGTACATTCACGTATCGTAAGATTCCTTTTGGTCTAAAAAATGTTGGAGCTACCTTTCAGTGGGCCATGTCTTTTTCTTTCCATGATCTCAAACATATCATCAAGGCCTACCTAGATGATTTAGCATCATGATCTCATAAGAGAACTGATCATCCCACACACCTCTGACTTATCTTTGAGCGATGTCGCTACTTCCAGATTCGCTTGAATCCCAACAAATGCAGTTTTTGCGTGGCGTTGGGCTGTCTACTAGGTTTCATAGTTTCAACAACAGGGATCATGCTCGATCCTCGCAAGGTTGACGTAATAGCTCAGTTGTCTCCCCCATGTACAATCATTCAACTTCAAAGTTTACAGGGAAAAGAAAATTTTTTGTGGCGCTTCATCAGGAATTATGCCAAGATCACAAAGGGCTTTATGCATTTACTAAAGAAAGACATTCCTTTTCATTGGGACAAAGCTTCTCAACGCTCCTTCGAAGCATTGAAACATGCCCTCACGACTGCCCCTCTGCTTCTGCCACCCAATTATAACAAAGATTTCTTATTGTACTTGGCTGCCGCAGACTCGAACATCGACATGGTATTAGTTCAAGAGGATGATTTTCTCTCAGAATATTTGATTTATTACCTAAGTCGAGGCCTGGTTGGACCGGAACTCTATTATTCTCACATCGAAAAACTTGCGTTGGCAGCAATCCATGCTATCCAATGGTTCTGTTATTATATTTTGTTTCGCAAGACCACCGTCATTGTTATTGTGAATCTGTTTCAATACGTGTTGACATGACGGGTAATCAACAGAAAGATCAGTAGATGGATAGTTGTCCTCAAGGAATTTGACTTAGATTTCATTTCAGAAAAATCCAAAAAGTCACTGGTCTTTGCGAAACTCATCTCGGAACTTCTGGTCAAGTCAGGTGATGCTATGCCTGAAGAGTCGCCTATTCAAGGAGACATGTTTTTGATAGCATCTTCGGACCCTTGGTATGGAGATATACTTGTCTATCTCCAGAATTTGAAGTGCCCCGCCTCTTCTTCTCGTGATGAGTGTCGCCGTATATGCCATTAGGCCAAGAACTATCTCATACTCGAAGATACTCCGTATCGTCGAGGTGTAGATTGAATTCTTCGTTGGTGCCTCACTCATGAAGAATCAGAAATCATGCTTAATGACTGCCATATTGAAGCATGTGGCGGTCATTTTTCTGGGTTGGCAACAACCCAAAATATTTTACGAGCCATTTAATTATGGCCACCACTAATCAAATATTGTATTGCATCAGTCAATAAGTTCCACCCATGTCAAATCTTCTCACGGAAGATGAGGGCACACCCTGCTCCCATGTTTCCTGTCATCACCGTTGGCCCCTTCACTAAGTGCGGGATTGATTACACTACCTGCAACCCTCCTTCAGCAAGAGGCCACCGTTATATCATCATAGCAGTAGACTACTTCACCAAGTGGATTGAAGCTATGCCAACGTTCAAAGATGATGGCGAGACGGTTGCCCTCTATCTGTTTAACTAAATTATAGCATAGTTCGACGTCCTGAGAGAGATTTCCACTGACCATGGCAGTCACTTTTATAACACAATGATGACTGATTTAACATCAAAGCTTGACTTGAGGCAAGAACATTCATCACCCTACTACCCTCAAGCGAATGGTCAGGTGGAAGCTATCAAAAAATCTCTTAAGACCATCCTACAACAAACGATCAATTTGGCCAAGTCAAATTGTCATTTGATGTTATACTCAGCATTATGGGCCTACTGAACGTCTATTAAGACTACAACCAGTTTCTCACCTTTTCAACTCATTTACAGGCTAGAAGCAATCTTGCCCATAGAATGACAAATCCCATATTTAAAGTTGGCAGTACAGTTATTTCCAGACACTTCACCACTTAAAGAGCATTTATTATATCTTGAGTAGCTCAATGAGCAGCATCGTGATGCGGCCTTAACTAACGAAGCTCACAAACAAAAAGCTAAGTGTCAGTATGATCGGTCCATTCGTCCTCAGATTTTCTTGGAAGGTGGCCTTGTCCTGGTCTATGACCAAGATAAGGACCCCCTGGGGGCAGGCAAGTTCAAACCCATGTGGTTCATACCTTTCATCGTCAAAGAGGTTCTAAAAAAGGGCACTTATTGTCTGGTAAACTTTGAGGGAAATTCTTTGGCAGAACCTAGAAATGGGCTCTACCTCAAGAAGTATTACTCATAGGTAGGTCACCTTGGGTAACGTTTTGTAACATATTTATAGTCTTTGTACTATTACTTTTTGTTTTCTTTTGGTTTTATGGACATGTCATTTTTTATGTTATCTTTTGTCATTGTGGCAAATGTCAAGTGAATCGGATGTGTTCATTGGATTCACAGATGACACTAGCCAACACACTCGGAGGCTTGCCTCTGTAACTTGGGTAATTTTTACACCTCGGGGCCAGTTACTATCTTTAGGAGGTATATGTTTAGGTGACACCACAAACAATGTCACCGAATATAGCATAGTTATTGAGTTTCTCTGTGACACTTTGTCACTTGGTATCTCTCAACTCTGGGTCTATTTAGATGCTCAATTGGTTGTGTCTCAGTTAAATAGATTCTACCATGTTCATGATCCTACTTTACACCGACGGTTCCTTACGGTACGTATCTGAGAACAAATATTTGTTTATATTACATATTTTCATGTTCCTAGGAGATTAAATCAAGTCACAGATACTCTAGCTAATCAAATTTTAGATTAGCATCTCGCACGCATATAAGAAAGACACACACATGCACATGTAAATATATTTAAAAAAAAAAAATGTAATCCATAAGACATAAAAATCCATATATAATATTAAAAATATCAGAGTACAGGTATGGGCGCAAGCGCCTCAAAAATATGTCCAGTAACAAATCATGGGGATTATGCCCTCAAAAATATATAAATATTGCCCTGAACATGTGAAAAGTCCATCCTAACTAAGGACGGGGCCTGTTGGCCCTGTTGTAATGGTCAATGGCATTTGCCAAATGCCAAAAAAGTCAGAACCACACCCGTGATGCCCCCACTACCTGAGGCTGCATAGACAACTACAGATCCTTGATCTCTACCATGGGGACTATGCGAGTGAGTGAGGTAAATTTTTTCTCTACTCGTCTCAAAACTCACTCAGCCTCACTAGCTGGAGGTCCTCCTGTTGTTGTTGGTCCCCCGACTGCGTGTAATATACCAGATATAAAAAGTATGCAGAACAAAAATAAAATGCTAAAAATGGCAGAATAACATCAATATAACCAGAACAATCACCACAATAGCACTAAAATGATATAAGAACAACAATAGAAATAGCACTTTGATTCTGAAAGCAATGTTCACAGGACTCTTCGATGGGGAAACCTACAATTGAGTAGTGCTTTATTACAATAATATCCAAGCTAGGGTTCTCATACCCTCAACTCCTATTTATACTAAATATGTCTATCAAAAGAAGCATCTAGAGGAAGATCCTTCTAGAGGCATAAGCTTCTATTAGGTCTTTTTACATACGACTTATTCTATTTTATAGCAAGGCCTTATTAATATTTACCTTTACTACATCCGAATATATTGTTCTACCTATGTGCTGGTTAGGACCCTAACATGTCCTCCCCCTTAAAAACAACATTGTTCTCAAGGCTTGAGATGTGGAAATTGTTGCAGAATGGTAGTTGGTTCCCAAGTGGCATATGCTGGAGTTTTATCTTTCCACTAATTAAACACTTTCTTGATGGTTCTCTAATGTAGGCGACGCTCACACTGGTCCAAAATGGCTTGTGGCTATAGCCAAATGGATCCTTCTTCGGCTAACTCGGGAAGGTTGGTTTGAATTTGGCACTTAGTTTCGATCACCTTCTTTAAGCAGGAAACATGAAAATTAGGATGTAGCTCCAAATGACTAGGAAAATATAACTGATAGGCTACATGTCCCACAAGCTTGAGAACTATATAAGGACCATAAAATTTGGGCACTAGATTCTGACAATGCTCAACCTTGAGGGAATTATGCTTGTAAGGTTGCAGGCGAAGAAACACTTGATCCCCTTCTTCAAATTGATATTCAGAGCGACCTTGATCTACTTGTTGCTTCATGCGATTCTATGCCATGACCAAATTCTCTTTGAGAGTATGGAGAATAGCCTCTTGAAATGTAAGTGTTTGGTCAACCGCCTAGACCTTCGAGACACCAGGTAAGTATGAGAGAATTGAAGGTGGCTTTTGTCCATATACTACCTCAAAAGGAGTCATGCGTGTAGTTGTATGGTATGAAGTGTTGTACCA
>JZKD02S0318279.1:271801-287630 GCA_000966675.3 Picea glauca | reverse complement strand
AAGGACAACACCAACTCCTTTCCCTGAAGCATCACATTCCAAGACAAAGGTCTTTGTGAAATCAGGAAGGGCCAGGACTGGAGTGGTGCACATGGCCATCTTCAAGGTTTGAAAATCTTGAACAATAGCTAGAGTCCAAGTGAAAGAGTTCTTTTTTAGGAGAGCAGTGAGAGGTGTTGCAATCTTTCCGTAATTCTTAACAAACTTGTGATAATAACTTGTTAAGCCCAGAAATCCACGCAAGCTTTTGAGAGTCTTTGGGTGAGGCCAGTCTTGCATAGATTCAATATTTTTAGGATCCACCTTGAGTCCTTCTTTGCCAACCAGATGACCCATGTACTCTACTTCTGAGGCGCCAAAATCACATTTTGACTGTTTCAGGAAAAGTTGGTGCTGAGAGAGTAGATGGAGAACTCGATCCACATGAGCAAGATGTTCTGTCCAGGTATTTCTATAGATGAGGATATCATCAAAAAAAACTAAGACAAAATTACAGAGAAAAGGACGGAAGACATGATTCATGAGTCTTTGGAAGGTGGAGGGGGCATTACACAAGCCAAAGGGCATGACCAAAAACTCATAGTGTCCCTCATGAGTTCTAAAGGTAGTCTTGGGAATGTATGCCTCTTTCATACGTATCTGGTGGTAGCCTGAACAAAGATCAAGTTTAGTAAAGAATTAGGTGCCACTCAGTTCATCCAGGAGGTCATCAATGACAGGAATGGGAAATTTTTCTTTAATGGTAAGTTTTTTGAGGGCATGGAAGTAGGGACACATTCTCCAAGAACCTTCTTTCTTCAGGACCATGACCACAAGAGAAGAGTAGGGGCTCATACTAGGGCAGATAACACCTACATTAAGGAGTTCCTGGACCATTTTCTCAATTTCATGCTTTTGGGAAAAGGGGTGACGATACAGACGGATATTGGGAGGAAGGCTTCGGGGTACAAGGGGAATGGAATGATATGAACACCACGTGAAGGAGGGAGTCCCTGGGAAGTGGAAAATACCACTTGATGTTTAGAAAGGATGGCTTGGAGGTCTTGCGGTACCGAGGATGTTTATGTTGCTTGTATGGAATGGAGTTGAGCAATAACACTAGAATGACCCTTTTTGAGCATCTTTTCCATGCAGTGGGAACTAATGATTTCAAGCGAACCGCAAGTGATGCCTTGGAACTTATATAGATAGCCCTCTTGGTGAAATTGCATGGTTAATTCCTTAAAATCCATGTGAATGGGACCCAAAGTCCATAGCCAGTATGCACCCAACACAATGTCGCACTCACCCATGTCGATAGCAAACATATGAGATTTCAGGTGGTAGTCACCAATTTGGAGACACGCATTTTCACAAAGCCCTCCACATTTCATGGAGCCACCATTAGCATTCATTATTTGGAAATTATTGATGGCATGGATGTAGCAATGAGTTTCTTGGGCGATGCGGTGATGAATAAAATTATGGGTGCTTTCACTATCAAACAGAATGATGACCTTTCGGTGCTTGAAGTAACCGATTAGCTTGAGGGTTTGGGGATCAGAGAAGCCAGTGAGAGAATTGAGGGAAATGACCAGTTCTACTTCGGGAGGGTCTAAGGGACGGGTTATGTCGGGGGTTTCAAGTGAATCAGACACAAGGGGAGTTTCAATATCCTCTTCCGAAATATCCTCGGAGATGGCCATAAGCATCTTTTGTTCCTTGCACTTGCGGCCCAAGAAATATTTGTCATCACAATTATAACAAAGGCCTTTGAGTTGGCGTTCATCCATTTCATCCCTGGTCAATTTTTAGATATTTAGTAGAGCGAAGGGAGTAGTGGGATTTAAAGGTTTAGGGTGAGGGATAAAGGAGGGTTTCTAGTTTTAAGAAGATACAACTTGTTGTGCTTCTTTATCTCTTTTAGTATCCTCCACCCAACTTTGAGGCCAATCCATGAGGACATGGGCCCGAATCTCATCCTTGAGGCCACTGATAAAACATTCTCGGAAAAAGGCATCAGACATACCCTCTATCCGAAAATCCAGGCGTTCAAAGGAAGCTTTAAATTCTTCTACTATTCCTGATTATTTCAACTTTGTCAAACGACCCGAATGGTTGGTGCCAGTGTCAAATCGTTCATAAAGCTATGCCACAAAGTGTGTCCAAGTAATATACCCTTGACGAGAAGTTTTTCTCCATTGCCACCATTGCCAACATTCTTGATCTATATGGAGAACACCATACTGGAGTTTGGCCAAGTCATATGTAATGTCGTATAAAGAGAAATAATGTTCCATTTGGGTTACCCAACCAATGGGGTCTAAGCCATCAAATTTGGTCACATCCACCCACAGAAGGCGTAGGTCACATTGAAAGTGATGGTTCTGAAATTTATGGGAATGAGAGGAATGGTCACCATCAGTATGCAGAGCTGAGAAAGAGGAAGGGTTATCTGAAGGGATATACAGTTTGGTGCAGAGTGCCAAAAAGACAGATTCAAGTTGGGTGGTGAGGTCTTGTTTGATTTCCTTCATTGAGGACTGCATGGTTGTATTGATGGCGATGACATTGGCACTAATTTTTTTCACTTCTTGTTGGGTCTCGATGAGACCAGATTGCAAGGTGTTGAAGCAAGCTTCCAAGTCTTGGCTATGGGTATGGGCCATGAGGATGGGAGAACTGTAAAGGGGTGAGCTGGGTCAAAAATTTTGCTGAAAAATGATATGGATTAATGTGATAAGGGTGAAGAGATGAATCCAATGGAATAGGTCACAAATAATGGTGAAAATTTTTCTAGACCTTTTTTTTTTTTTTTTTTACACCTGCGGAGTTATACTCCGGTTTGAAGAATATTGCAAAGAGGAAATGCCCAAATACTTAACCAGAAAGAGATGTGTATTTACTTGGAAATCCAAACACAATTGCGTGACAATTTTTATTTTTATTTTTTTACACCTATGGAGTTATACTCCGATCTAAAGAATACTGTAGAGAGGAAATGCCCAAATGCTTAACCAAAAAGAGATGTGTATTTACTTCGAAATCTGAACATAGTTGCGTGGAAATAGATCTTGTCTATTTGAATTTGTTTATGATTCTGTCCCCAAGGGTTAGCTATTCAAGGATTCTACAGACAAGGGTTTGACCTATGCTATAGCTCTCTGATATACGTGTGGGGTCCAACAGTAGTACTCGGCCCAATATCTCAGGGAACTAACTAAGGAGGATAGACCGTACCCTTAGCCGTACTACCCGACTACCCAAGTACTAGAGAGTATCTTCCTAAGTGTTGTTCTCAGTGACACTATAGCAGTCAGGTGGTCAATCGATTTATCTAAAGAGGGCTTCAGGTAATCTAGGTTGATCCATACATAGGTGTTATCTGATGCGCTACCACTCGAAGGGGTACAAACATGGGTTACAAGGGTGACCAACAAATGTGCGCTTAAGTACCACTTGTATTTCCTGCGTGTATGAATCCCTCAACTATGGGTTTATGTGTGTAACGATAGATCTTTGTGGCTTAAAGACGTTGGAATACGTCTCTACCCTGAAAAAAATTTAACCCACACTTTCTGCCAAGGAAAGTGCTTTGATACCACTTGTAATATACCAGATATAAAAAGTATGTAGAACATAAATAAAATGCTAGAAATGGTAGAATAACAGCAATATAACGTGAACAATCACCACAATAGCACTGAAATGATATAAGAACAACAACAGAAATAACACTTTGATTCTGAAAGCAATGTTCATAGGCCTCTTCTAGGGGGAAACCCCCAGTTGAGCAACGCTCTATTACAATAATATCCAAGCTAGGGTTCTCATACCTTCGACTCCTATTTATACTAAATATGTCTATCAAAAGAAGCATCTAGAGGAAGATCCTTCTAGAAGTGGAAACTTCTATTAGGTCTTCTTACATCCGACTTATTCTATTTTATTGCAAGGCCTTATTAATATTGACCTTTATTACAACCGAATATATTGTTCTACCTATGTGCGGGTTAGGACCCTACCACTACGCCTGGGGAGGCCTCTAGTCGATGACATCACCTATTCCTCACATAGTCTGTTGGTCGCACTGGCCCCACATATGCCCACAACAAACATAGATCTGTTAGATACTCTAGTGTATAATAAAAAAATGATATATATAAAAGACAACATAAAAATTACATATATTTAACAAAACAAAAAATGAAGGAAACTTACCCATCTCTCCTCGCTACTCTTTGAGAGGTACTGGTATCTCAAGATCTCTAGAGAAGTCAATCTCGACATAGGGGTAGTCCTCTATGACCGGAATCTATCGTGCCCACCAAGCCAAGAACTTGTCATCAAAGGCCTCAATGGTCCTCCCTCCCCCCTGTCGCGGCAACAGTGCCACCCATCTGCATAGTGTGGGGTGAGAGGCCTCATGCCCTCGTATAGTCTCTCTAGGAATGAAACTAGGCACTCTCTCAAATAAGAAAGAACAAAGAATCGTCCCAAACTCGAAGTTCCTTTGATTCTGCATTCGACACTCTGTTAATTGCCTCTTCATACAATCCAGTAAGGTGGTGCTCCAGTCAAATATTTGTGCATTTAAGCACTGCACTGCACAATTCATGTGCGCATGGGAAGCCTGATGTAAAGACACAGACCCAGTAATCCACCCAATGAGAAACACTATCACTTTTAGTGATAAGTTTGAGATCTTTCTTATTGACACTTGCGAGCTCATTCTATCGGTATCGGATTCACAATGGAGTCCAATCAACTTCGATATGTTGCGAGGCTCGGAGGGAAAGGTATGAAAATTGAATGGTTCCCCTCTCCTCGAGAGGCCATTCAGAAAGTATATATCCTCTGTCGTTGGATCTAGCGACTGCCCCTCTAGCATAAAGGCCTCTGCGTCAGGATGCCAATAATCCACCAAGGAATTCAGTAGCCTAGGTTGTGCTCACATGAAACGACATGGAAAAAATTTAACAAACCACACTGCAACTATGTAGTAAGAGCATCAGGGTCCTCATCGACCAACACATCAATATCCTCATGATGTCTTTCTCTCCATTGAACATACAACCTGCAAATAGACAAAGTTCAAGAGGGTTAACTCTTGTGTTTTTTTTTTCTTTACACTAAATGGAAGGTCCATGCGGGCTGTAGTTCTCACAGTAGTGTGTACACTTGGGTTGTCGTAAGGCAGCCCACGTGTACACTCGGGTTGTCACAAGACATCTCACATGGATGTAGGGCCAACCTTTTAAAGTTCGATGCCCCCCCCCAAAAAAATGAACTTAAATGCATAAAGAAAGAATTAAAATTGCAAGAGGGGGTAGGGAGTACTTACTTGGTCCAAGCGGATGGTCGTTTCATCCACTGAAGCTCCCAAAATCAACTCTTTTCACAAAGGGGTAGTTTTGTCTTTTAGTCAATTTCTCAATTAGCAATGGTGATAATGAGCTCCAGCTTCTATTTATACACTTTTTGGCCTCTTTTTGTCAATTTTTGGACCTTTTTGTCATTTTTTCTAAACTAAAAAACATTTAGTATGGTTCGGGAGTTTTCTTTGGATTGTCACAAGAAGTGTTCTTTGGGTATTGGGAAATGTTTTGGAGTTTTTGGGTCGTTTTTAAGGTCCTTTGGTAAAAAGCCATTTTTTCCAACTCGTTTCATTTAAAGATAGGATTCCACCTCCACCTTTTGCATCTTGTTGTCTTTTCTGCTTTACCATAGGATCGATCCCACCGAGTTGTGACATGGAACCATCACTGTTGCTTTAGGAGTGTCGTAATTTAGTGGTAGAGCCTACCTTAACATGGATGCCCTAGGTAGATCCTGGTTGCATTTTGGTGTCCATGCTGTCACTAACGACTATAGGCCTGGGAGTCCTTACTAGTTTTTCCTGATTATGAGTTTGAGCCTCATTTACATGATTCCTTATCACTCTTGACATCACCCTCAGGACTCCCAAAACTTAACAGGTCTTCTTTTAAGCTCTTTTCATACCCTCTAAACTTGAAAAGATTGTCAAGCAATCTTGTTTACGTTCACTCTCGCTAAACTGAAATTTGAAGTCACGTCTGTTCAGCAGTAGTTTACCCCTTTTTCGGTCTGGATGGTCAACTATAAGAACAAAGGTATACTCTAGGAACCTCGGTTCTCTAGAAGAGTATTCTCATGTATAAGTTTAACCCTTTTCCAGGCCTAAGGGACTAAATTTACAAAAAAGGAACCCCCACAAAGTCCATAGTTAAGCCCTTTTCAGACTCCCTAAAATTGAAAAGATTTTCAAGTGACCTTATTCTTTCACACTCGGTAAAATGGTCCAAAAGAACATTCATGATGGAGTCCATAGTTAATATTTTTTCAGACTCCTTAAAAATGAAAAAATTGTCGAGTGATCTTGTCTTTATCACACTCGTTAAAATGGTTTTGAATAGGCATCCAGTCGGTGCTAGTTTACCCCTTTTTCAAACCAACTAGACTATCTTCGAAAAAGGTGCCCCAATGGAGTCTCCTTTTAAGTTTTTTCAGACTCTCTAAATATGAAAAAGATGTTGAGCTTACCTTCTCTGGGCTCATTAAAATTACATCGAAGGATGTTACCATTGTGTGTCTTATTAATTGCATTTGCATATCTGCGTCTTTAGCCTAATGTTGGCTCCATGTTGTTCTCAAATGAACCATCTGAAGGATGCTTTATACGCAAGCCCAGTAGCACTTTGCCTTTGTGTCTTGACACCTTTGGCCCTAGGAGTGATTTTTTCGAGTTTCCTTTCTCTGAACATCAATATTGTCCTTCCGTCTATAACTAGTATGTTTGTGACACTTGTTCCTCGTTTGTAATGTAGCATTCTTTTATTATTTTTCCAAAATTATTGAAAAAGATAACAAAAAAACAAATATACCCTGAAAAGAGGAAGGGAAAAGTATTTTATTTTTATTGGCAGCACAATGAGTCACCCTTAGAAAAAGCACATCCTTTCATTTGTTCTTCAAGCTTTGGGATTTAATATCACCTTAGGAAGTTGTTCTGTCTACATAAAGTTGTGTCCTCCTCTATTTGGTTATTCTTCCAAACATATGGAGAGTTTGTGTTGCCTCCTGCATCGTGAACTTATGCCCATGCCATGTTTTCTAAGTCTCATCATTTGTTGTGCTATTGTCCAAGGGAAGTTTTTACCAAGCCTAAGTCGGCCCCTCTGCATTTTTTCTCTTTCCCTCATGCCCGGCCATCCCAAAAGTCCAATCAAGTATTTGCTCGAAATAAATGAAGCCTCCAGTCTGATCATCAATATCCTCTAGTCCATGCCCAACGAGTCATCGAATACCTCTGGGTAGTGAATTCATACACTCATATTACACTCCTACCCTAGTTTTAAATATTTTGAATTTGTTTCTCAAGATCTGAAGACCTCATATCCTGCCATCCGGCCTTATCATCTTCTAGAAGATGGATACTATACATGTATATATTTTTTATTTCGAGATGTAGATTCGATGTGTATTGCTCACGGCTACACTTTATATAGCTATATAACATGGATCTGCAGTGTATTTGATTGGCATCCATGATTTTATTTCATCTTGAGAATGGGTATGCCCGCGTCAGTGAGACAATTGTTATTTTGTAGATGGCACCTCCCGAATTCTGGTCCCTGGGCTCACTAGTTTGGTACATTGATAAAGATTGATAATGTATTTCTGCCATCAGATGCTCTTATAACCTCACACATTAGGGGGCATCTGTTATAACCCTAATTTTCACCAGACATGCTTACTTGGCATCAGGCCATCTCATTTTCCTTCTTTTTCAAGCCACTACTGAAAATCTCTTCTTAAAAACACCTTTTTTAAAGGCACACGCTAGCTAACCCACTATAGCCCGCATGTACACACTAGCTGGCCCATTACAGCTCACGTGTACCTACAAAAGCACAAAAAATGGAAAGTTGCTGACGGAACACACAGTTTTGGGTAAGTTAACTAAACCTTTCGACCATGCATGGCTAGTCACTCGACTAAATACCTAGCTCATTCTAGCCTATAAAAGAAGGGGTAGGGGTCCCATTTGAAAGGAGGAAAATCATAGTAACGAAACTCTACTCGAAATAGCATTTCCCTTGCTTCAACCTTTTGCAACTATTGTTTGAAGAGAAGCATATATAGAAGAATTTGGAGCATAGTTGAATAGGATCCTAGGACTATATTCGAGGAGCAGTGGTCGATCTCACTATTGTAAGTTATTCTTGTCAGATTAATAAAAGAAGTACTTTTCTCGTCCTGCCATATGAGGTTTCTATTGTTTGAATATTGATTATATGTTGATTAAATCTCTAACTCATTAGTTCATAGATCAAATGCATGTGGAGTTATTCATTTGTCTTTTGTGAATGCAGATCAACATTGGGAGGAGAGTTGCAGTTGAGGAGCGACCAAGCGTGAAAAAGGATCAACATCAAACACGAAAATAAGGTACGTCAACTTGATCTTTTTAACCTTGTATTTGTATATGAATAATGGGGTTTAGGCATGGGATGATGGTAGAAAGTAGGAAGCTTTATGTAATTTATACATGCACGATAAAACCCTTAGTGCTAGTCTGTAGGAGGGATTTTCCACCCACAACAGTCAGTTGAAAGGAGAGACCACAAGTGGTTTCATGAACCATCGTCACTGGAATTTTTAAATCCCCCCTTTAAGGTATAGAAGAGTTACATCATTGTACTCCCTCTTCTAGGATTAAGAGAGTATCATACTTATTCCATTTGTGCACAACAAGAAGTGGGCATGCAGAAAAAACCACATGTTATCTCATCTTGTGAGGGCCATGATTGAAAGTTATGCCATAAGGGAACCACTTATGTGCATTACAAAAATATTATGTGTTGCAAGATTGGTCTTTACTCGAGATTGAATTCTACGGTAAGACTTATATAAACGCTTGGTTGTTGATGACCATTTCCAAGGATTGATCCACTCATAGTGAATATTCAATCTTGCAGGTTTCTTTAGTATTGAACATCTTTCTGAATAATGGTTATGCTTGCCACAATGATGGAAAGGATGGAGATCAAAACATTGATTCTCCATGTGACCAACTCGATTACAATGTTGGCACTTATCATTCTAATGTTGAACTTGAACAGGTGAAAGTGAATCTTCTTGAAGGAATCCAACACTTTGGAACTAGATTGGTTTTGAATAATCGAGAATATGAAAGGTAACTTCCTTGTCATATACAAGTCCTATTCTATTATTGTTGTAGATGATTTATTCCCAAGGTCTTATGATGGGCTTGGAAAGAGTATTCTGAATCTGTTACCTTGAAATCTGTGGAAGTGGATTTATTGTATGTTATTGCATCATTGAAAGGTTTTATTCACTGGAACTGGATTTATTGTATGTATGTATCTGCAATTGTCTTTTTGAGTTTCTCCTTCACTAACTGTTGATCAAAAAAATCATCATCATCACCATAGAGAGGATTGTGCTAAACAAAAACTAGTTCAGAACACTTCACTGGTTGTTGATTTTTGAGATCCATGATTTCATCATTCAATAGTTGGGATAGAGATTGAAGAATTCTAACTTTAGCTTGTGTCACTTGAAAACAACTTAGCACTGATTGAATATTTGCTTTGTTTAATATTATTGTGTTGTCTTCAGTGGTGTTTATTAGAGTTTTTAGTAACTCTAAGAATTCTATATTTCGAGCCATTTTAAAAAACACTAAATGAGATCTCCTTGTGCAGGTAGATCTTGATTACAGTTTGACTTGACAGAAAAAGGCTTATTTGCAACTCACTCACTTGAATCACTCGCTTGAAATTCGTGCTTGATTGATTTTGTTTCACTCTTTCTTGTACTTGCTCACTTGAAATTTTATTTCTTTCTTCCAAAAGTTGAGGGTGTCGGATACTATAATAAATGCACCCGAAAACTTGATGTTTACAATGATTTGAGTTTCAACCACTCAACCTAGTCAATTTCGACTCAAAATTACAATGACTCGGGAATAGAATGATACAATCAAGTTGTGGGTGTCGGGCTCAACCGAGAATGCAACTTATGACAAACTTAATTCAACTCAAATTGATTTCAAAAAGACAAGTAAACTTACAAATACATTATTGCAAGTACAAATCAACTTGATCATGTAATCTCACATTTTCCATGATGTGTTGAGTTTGAAATATTTGATTTTTCCATTACTGATGTGGTTGAGACTTGAATTCTTGAGAATGTTCTTCACATATGCTTGATCATATGTTCTTGATTGTCATTAATTTGTGTGCCTGAATTTGATTTCCTTGTACTCATTGTATGATGTGTTAAATGATACATTACAAACGTGTTTATGTCAAAACTAGACATTAAACATCGTAAATCAACCATGCAAATATTCACCACAACACACTACGCAAGGTGTACCTAAGATCCCCTTATTCAATTTTGGGCAGATCTAGGATACAGAGAAAAAGACTTCAATTTTATTATATGTATCTCTCTTACAAGACCACATACAATGGAAAGGCTACAATGTACTTTCTCCTTCACCATGATTTAACAAGGCTTTCAATTCATAACATTTATCTTTTTATCTCAGAGACTTAAGAAAACAATAAATGTCTTCTCAAAAAAATGAGTTTCTTACAACCTCAGTTCGTCACTCACTTTCAAATTTTCTTAACTCATAAAGAAATAGCGAACATCTCTCACTCATGCTCACTCTCATTTACTAATGAAAAAAAAATCTTACATTTACCCACCTCCATTTCTTTATGTTAAAATAATTTTAGGTCCTTCATCTGGTCCTCAATTCGGTCCTTCATCCAGTCCTCAATCCATACCTCGATATGAACAAATATTTTTTCAATGATTTTGATAATTTAATATCAGTTGAAAAAATGTTCACCAAAATCGCGTAGAAGGGGCTTCAAAAAACGAGGACATGCAGCAATCATATGACACACTGAGGAGATATGAGTGGGTGAAATCACACCAATTTGCGTGGAGATCCAAATAATCAGAATATTCTTTTTGAGATGATTATTCACCCCAGATCTGTGTTTGCTTTAGATCTTCTTATATCTTTGTTTGTGATGGAAATGCAGTAGCAACAATAAATCTCATATCTGCATTCACGTTTTGGTTATGGACCCACCACGTTTAGATCGACCCTTCTTTTTCCATGATGAGTAGCAACAACACTGAATGATTATTAACATTCCTACTCAACCCTGACTATGGAATATGGAACTTGATTGTCAATTCCAAAATTAGATTTCTGCACAAACTGAATAATCAATGACAAAATTCAGATCCTTTACGTTGCAACGAAGATGCACATTACAATTATGTCCATGATTTTCTAGATCTCCATATTCTCCTAACACGTTGGATTGCACTTTGGATGAAATTTTTGATCTCATCCAAACTTGATGAATCCAATGTCTATCACAGATCCAACGCATGCAAAATTGTTGATGTTTTCTACCTCCTATCTAAAGAAAATTGGAATCAAATTGAGCGATTTATCTCTATGCCTATTCATAGCTGAGTAAAATCTAAAATTGCTTGCCCAGGAATGCTTAGAAATGTAAGGGAACACAGGTGTGTATCGAATTCAAGATCAGATCGTTGGACGCTATAACTTAGGCAAACCGTAAGAATGTTTGTGGATAAAATCTCATCAACAAAAAAACAATCGAAAAAACTGAATATACCCATTTGGGTAATTACCTAAGTGTTCCATTTTCAACCTCTATCGCAAAAACAAAAAACATTGCTTAGAGAAAAAATCATTTTTCATTTGCAGCGTTTTTTTTTTCCATTTTGAGGAGAATTTTATCAACACGTTTTCATCTTTAAACATTAATTTTTTTAATCAATAATTGATTTGATTTGATAGATATATAAAATACCTTTCCAACGCTATGCTATATGCTTAATTTGGATTTGTATGGAGATCAAAATTTTCATTTTAATGGCTGCATATTCCGCAATTGGACAAAATATGTTTCTTATGGGATGAATATCTTTAAAACAGATATGAATATTGAGAAAACAAAATGCCCTTTGGTGCATCTTGTAATCTAGTTTCCAACTCAATTGAAATCATTAAAAACAGATAAATATTGAAAGAGAATTCTAATTTTTACCAACAAGGACTCCAAAATCAGCGAATTTCCCCTTTAGTAATGTCTTCTCCTTGGATTGTGTGTAATTCCCGTGCTGCATATTTTCTTCATTGGCTCATTGAGTGTTGCATATTTTATTCATTCTCTGTCCACCAGATCGATTGCCATATCAGGGGTCTATTCTCATTTGTAAACCCAATGTTGGGTAGACTATATTAATACGTTCTGGTCTTCTTTTTAGTCCTCAATATAGTCCACAATATAGTCCATGATATGGTCCTTGATATGGTCCTTGATACGGTCTGTGATATAGTCCTCGATACAGTCCCCGATACAGTCCTCTATATGACACTACACTTAGTACCGTTGCTCTTCCTTCACAATTTTCACCATGGATCTAATATTTTCATCCTCTTTTTAGCATGCCTCTCATACCAATTGATAAAACATGGAAGCTATGATACCAATTGATAAAATAAATACAAGAACAACAACATGGCGGAAAAGGATCACTAGCCAGCTCTTAATGTATTCACACCAATGTTACATATTTATAGTACAATGGGTGATGCCACCTCATAGAGAGATTTTCTCTAGATCCTAAAATAATGCATGATAACTAGGCTAGGCAATCTTAACTAAATCATTAGTCATCACTTGAGGATATATTACTAATATCCTAAATGAATAATACAAATATAGGTGACAATTTAGACTTAGTGATTGGTAAAGGTAAGCCATAGGCTAACATAAATAAGGATTTGGTACAATATGGATTATTTTGGATTGCAATAGTTTAATCGCTAATGAATTGGTAACACCCATACCATTGGATAGAATGTGATCCCTATCCAATTGTAAAAATATCCATGCTTTATCTTTTTCTTCATAGAAGAACATTGGTAATGAGAGTGAAATTTATTTAAAAATTGAAGTTGATTCCATAATAGCCAACAACAATCAACCTAGTAGCTTCCTAGAATGTCTTATATAAATAATTGGTGTGGGGTAATCATTGTGCAACATATTTTATTGTTAGTCCTAGATAGTCACCAATATTGAGGTATCTAATTAAATTACATAAGTTGGAAAGACGGGCACTCAAATTTTCTATGCAGTGAAATAGCTCATGTATCCACATTTATGCACAGACTCATCATAACACATGCCATGTATTTGGAATGGCAACATTCATGGTGCTAAAGACAAAAATGACACTTATCTCAGGTTGTCTTTGGTTATAGTAATTTCTCAAAATGATGTATGAAACATGCTTTGGATGTATGAAACATGCTTTGGTATGAAATGTAGGTATGAAGGGCAGTCACCTCCACGATCCACAATGCATTTTTGACAAGTTATATGTTATCCATGTTTTTCTATCCTTGTTTTGGTTGTTTTTGATGTGTCTAGGAGCCTATGGAAAAAAACCAAGGAAAGGATGGAAATCATGGGCAGCACATGAATCTACTTGAAGATTAATGGATAAATTAATGGTGAAGATTGGACATGGAACAACTTAATGGCAAAGGTTGGATATGGAACAACCTAAAAATTCTCTGCTAGACAATTGGCTCTATTTCAGGTTCTACGCTAGAGGACCAGGTATACTATGTTTGTTGCAAATGTCATTTCTATAATTGTAAGCAAAAAATAGCGCAGCAATAGAATTAAACAATTTTTTATATATGAATTTTTTGTGTATTTTAAACAAATTGTTATATATGTATTTTCTTGCTAGTTTGGTCTTCGAAATTATTTGTATTCCTTTCTTCACATTTGTTAATGGTTATACATCAACACTTTTCACCTCCTATTTTCACTATTTTCTTAGATGAGAACACCCTTGTCATAAAGTACATCGAAGTCAAAATTGTTTTCACCTGATACGTGCTTCTACATATATCCCACTACTAGCCCCATTGTCTTTCTTCCACAATTCATTCATAAATAATCCCCTCTCATCCTAAGACTAGTTTCATCAATATATATTATTCAATCTATTGCATCCACACTAAGTTTTCTCCTCTGGACCACGACACCTTGTCATAATGCCCCTTTTGCACAACTTAATCCACCTCATGCATGTTGCACTCTTGTACTAATACAAATATTACATGATTTATGCCAAACTCAATTCATGATCTAACCTCCAAGGATTATGTTGAAACTATTGATCTCATGTCTTAAGTACGATGGTCTCACGAGGGTAAACACCTCGATTCAAGGATTCATAGTATGAACGTCTTCTTCAAATTACACCCTAAATGATCTAAGACTAACTATTTTACCTTTGCATAAAATCACTTAGAAGGTTTAGCATCGGATTGGTGTTAAACTCAATTGGATACCATTGCACTTTTTAACAACCATTGCACATTTTAAAAATACTCATCCTTAAGTTTAAATCCATTTTATTAGATTATTTTCATCATGAAGTGGACTTGTTTAAGAGCACCATGTTGCACAAGGATTTTATCCTTTCCTTGGAAATGGAAAGTAAGATAGCTACCATTTTCCCCTTATCTTCCCCTGGTCATTCTCCCTCTTCCTCCCACTCTAGCTACCGATTCCAGCATCACTAGATCTCTTCCCATTTCTTTGTATAATTTTGTAACTTCAATAGAAATCCCACATATACATCATATTTTTGAATGAGAATAAAGAATGGGTACGCATAAGGAATGAGAATACTTAAGATTAATTTGAAACAATGGAGGATAAGGAAGAGTGTAGTATGGAATCGAGAACTAGGCCACACCCATATTGGTATCAAGTTGAGTTAGAAGCATTGATTAAAAAATTGTGTTATGAAGCTTAGATGTACATTTAGAAATGTAAAGCCTATTCACAAGTGTCAATAGAATGATTACTATATACTTGGAGCCTTGTTATTTGTTTTAGTGGTCTCATAAATTAGTGGGTCTCATAAATTAGTGGGGAACTACCTTTGTTGTTTATAAATTGGATTTGAGTGGATGAAAAAACCATTGGAGCCAAAATGAAATGGAGCATTTTATCGTAAATCATAATGAGCAATGAAAAATTGCACAAATCCTTTATAGAATAATTCCTTTTAAGTGTGCAACTTCCACTACTTATACATCACCTAGTTCTAACACCAAGCCCAAATCCCACATGGTACAAGTATTAATACTAGGTAATTCCTTCTAGGATACTCTAATAGTTTATCACTCTATGGCATCAAAAACTAAAAGTTTAATGAGTCCATAATGGGACAATGCATATTCATTCCCATTATTTACTTTGTAACTCATGTGCCTCAAATATTGTAGAAAGAAATAGAGGGTGTTAAGGTTTTCCTTAGATATTTGGTGAAATAGGTTTCTTAGATGGCGTAAAAATATGAAATGGTATGCATGCAACATGATTAGTCTCCCTTCAAACATTATATACTTAAACATATGATATGCTACCTCATCCCAAGGTCCTAGGAGACTTTCCCTTTTGACTCCATTCTTATTCTCTTCTAGTTATTCATAGCTTAATAAAAATAGTTTCTTGGCATCTATAGTGTTGAATAAGGTTGGTTGTCATTGATGTCAACCCTTGAAGAAAACCCTGTAGCACAAACTTTTGGTTAATGGACCCAATATTGTTTGATGTAAATATGACTCATTATTGTTTTGTCATGGTTGATAAGAAGTAAATATGGATGAACTCCAAAGTGGTCCCCTTATGGTGAAAGC
>JZKD02S0318279.1:221766-236953 GCA_000966675.3 Picea glauca | reverse complement strand
GAAATTGAATTGTAATGGTTGCAAAAACGAGACACATGTCTATTAGCACAATGCGACAATGATTTGTCATGATACCGCAAGGGGTGTAGGCAGATTTTGAGAGTAATCAAAAAAAATTGGGTTGGCTGCCAACAAGTTCTTCAAAGAATTGAAGTTAACCAGTTTTTGATGCATATTGTCAGCAATAAATTTTTCAAAACTGACACAGAGTGACTGACCAGACAGAAAGAAAGTTAACAAGAAACCTAACATGACTTCTACCACAAACTTGTCATTGTCCAATCCCAATATTTGACTTAGCAGAGAACAAGCCCACTGGACTTCGATGACCATGACACTTACACTAGAAGGTGAGGACGGACTCTCTGAATGGCTTCCAGGCTTGACAATGGTCTGCAGAAAAAGGGCTTTCACTTCTGTTGGGAATTCTCTATAGATCATGATCATTTTATGTTCCTCGAAGGGCTCTGACACTGTGGGGGAGGACTCTGGTATACTGAGGGTGTGCCAGAGCGATGGAATGTCTATTTCACATAAAACCTTTCACCCTAATTTATTCAGAATGACTCTTTCTTCATGACAATATCACTCTGCACACCAGCTTACAAATTCAGGAAAAGGAAAGACTAATTCTATGACATAATGGGTGATGGAGGCTTGAGCCACTTTGAGGAAAGATATGTGCATTCCGACATTGTCTAACAAATTTGATCTGGATACAAAAATGGGTGAAACTGTTATCTCTGTGTGAAAAGCCTCGAAGTCTCTATCAATTAGGGCTTCTTCTCTAGAGGAGATGTCTTGTTCATTCATAGATAAAACAACAGGATTAGCATCCATGGTGAAAAATACCTATTAAGCAGCAAAGGAAGCACGAATCGGATTCAGTTCCGGGCTTGGGTTTCAGATGGATGATTTGCGCCATTTTTCGAATGTTTTAATGCTTCAAAATATCATAAAATAATGTCAGGGGGTCCTCCTTTTATACTTGCCTATCAACATCGGGGGTTGGAGAAACTGGTTTTAGGTAGACCGTTTTTCACCCTGATGTATCTCTGAGGGCACCACGTGTCCATGATTTAAACCATGAAATTTTTCCCTGGCCTTCCCTCGTCTGATTAATCTTTGTGCTACTTCAATCGCCGATATGCACCTTGGTCATTGATCTGGACCACTTTCAAGATCGACGGTCCACCTTCACCCAGAAACTCTTGACATCGAGGGTTGGAGAAAGTGGTTTTACTCAAACTTATTTTTTCCCTGATGTACCTCTATAGGTGCCACACATCCACAAATAAAACCACGACATTTTTCCCTGGCTCACCCTCAACTAACTATCTTTCGCACTACTTCAATCGTCGATATGCACCTTGGTCGTTGATCCAAGTCACTTTCAAGATCGACGATCCACCGAGTCTTACCTTTCACACTTCCGCTATATTTTTCCATACGCAGCCAGATATAGTCTGGTCCTCTAAGTTATCATATCTCCTTAGTGACATATCCCTTCACCAAAACTCCGAGACTTGGATACCATCTTAAAATTTTTATGGTGATAACATGGTGCGGTAACCCCTTTATTGCGCTTAGTTTTTTTGTTTTTTTTTAAGTGCTTTGAGGTCAATTGTCCCTATACAACTTCAATCGACTCCCATTGAAAATCCCTCTGAGTTTTGTTCCTCCTAAATCCTTCAATTGTACATCTCCCCCATCTGTGATAGTATTTACTTCATATGGTCCTAACCAATGCATTCTGAATTTCCCTGGGTGTTGAAGAGATTTATTGTCATATACCAAGACTAAGTCTCACTCCTTGAAATTTTTCTTCTTGATGTGTCTATCATGCCAAGGTTTGTCCCTTGCTTTATGTACTTCTTGGTGAAACCCTTCTAGAATCTCATCTTCCTCCATGATAATCTGTTGACTTAGCCTTTCCTGTATTGTGCCTCGCTCTGTCATGTTGGTAATTGCTACTACGCATAGACTAGGTACTAAAAAATATAATGGCACCACTACTTCTTTCCCATACACCAACTTGAATGGTGTCTTCCCTATCAGTTTTTTGCATGTGGTCTCATATGCCCACAATATTGCTGGTATCTTCAAGTCCCAATCATCCCTATTAACGTTACAGATATTTTTCAATGCATTCTCGAGGATCTTATTAAAGGCTTCCACTGTTCCATTTGCTTGAGTATGATATGGTGTACTCCATTGATTTTAAACTTCAAACTCCTCATTCATAGACTTAATAGTGTTTTTAATGAAGTAGTTCCTTGGTCACTCATCAAAATCCTTGGGCATCTGAATCTAGTCATCACTTTCTCAAACAAGAAGTGTGTTGTTGTCTTTATGCTGCAATCTTTTACTGGTGTTGCTTCTTCCCATCTTGTTACGTACTATGTCGCAATAATAATGTACCTCACTCCTCACCTTTTTGTTGGTGGGTTAATTGGTCCCACAAAATCTATTTCCCATTTTTTGAATACCTACAAGGTTACTTGTGGTCTGAGGGGCATCGATACCCTTCTATTTGGTTTACCAAACCTATGACATACATCACGTCTCTGGAAGTAGTCCTTTGAGTCTCTGTGAACAGTCGACCACCATAGTCATGTGTGTAATACCTTCTCTGCAGTATCTTTTCCTACATAATGTCCTCTTGCTATTCCCTCATGGGCTTCTTCTAAAATCCTATGTATTTCATGTTCTAGGACACATATTCTCAAGATTCTATCTACACCCATTTTGTATAAGTGTCTAGCAATCAAATGATAGTATGAAACCCTGACTACCAAATTGTTCTTCTACATAGTGTTGAAGTCTTGTGGCAGAATCCCTATACTCAATTATTGAATGATGTCTACGAAGTATTCATCGGCTACTTGGACTGAAAATAACTATGCATCGGGAAATTTGTCCTCTAGATTCATAGGTTCCTCTCCATTAGTGATCCTCGACAGGTGATCAAGTCCTACATTCAACTTCTTTGGTTTAACTATCACATCAAAGTTAAATTCTTGGAACAACAATAACCATCTACAAATTCTCCCCCCCAACACTGCCTTGTTGACGAGGTATTTGACAGCTGAATGGCCTATGAACATATTGAAATGTTTTCCCAATAAATAATGTTTGAACTTCTAAAGTGCATTGACCATAGCTAAGCCTTCTCTCTCTGTGGTATTGTAATTCTACTCTGATTCTGACATTTTTCTTCTAGCGAATTCTATAGGATGGTCCAATTCTCCTAATCCTAGTTGCCCCAGAATAGCTCCAAGTTCTATGACTGATGCATCTACATGCGCGTGGAATGTCTTTTCCCAATCTGGGAATACTATTATTAGTGTGGTTACCATCTTCTCTTTTAGGGTGTCCAATCCTCGCTGGCAGTCCTCATTCCACTGAAACTTGTTGTCTTTTCTTAACAATTTATCCATTGGCACAGTGATCTACGCATACCCTTTTATAAATTTCCTATAGTATCTTGTGTGTCCCAATGCTTCTCTTAACTGACGGACTAATTTTGGTGGTGGTAGATTAACAATTACTGCAATCTTGGAAGGATCTACTAGCAATCCTTGTTTTCATACTATATGGCCCAATAGTATCCCAAAGGTTGTTCCAAAGATAAAATTCTTGATGTTTAACGATATCTAACATTGCCTGCATATTTCTAACATCAGCCTCAACACCCCTACATGGTATTTCAACAGAATATAGACTATCCAATCATCTAGATATACCTTTAGAAACTAGTGGATGAATTCTTTGAATGCGGCTATGACTACTCTGGAAAATATTATTGGTGCATTATTCAGTCCAAATGACATGACTTTGTACTGGTAGGATCCCCATTCCATGGAAAAAGTGGTATTGTATCTGTCTTTCAGGGCTATCTTGATCTGATGGTATCCTGAGAATCCATCAGTGAATGAATAAGCTTCATGTCCTCCTACGTTCTCCAACACCTCATCTATGAAAAGAGTAGGGAACGGGTCATGTAAGCATGCATTATTCATCTTCCTCAAGTTGACACATATCCTTATCCCCCCCCTATTTTTTCTCCTAAAATACCATAAAGCTTCCCATTCAGATTCCTCTACAAGTTCTATGATTCCAGCCTCCAAAATTCTATCGATTTTGGCTTTGACTTTTTACTTATATATAGGGTTTAGTCTATATGGTCGGTGTCTGATCGGTCTTGCCTCATCTCTAAGATGTATCTTCATTTCACCTATCTCTCCATCTATACCTTTCATTTATGTGAACGTTGTTGGGAACAAGTCGTTGTAGTCATGCAGTAACTCTGTTATGCTTCCCATTGTTTTCTCATCCCAATAGTCTCCAATGCTGACCATTTTGGGATTCTCAATTGTCCCAATGTTGAATTTATTCACCTTGATCGGCACATCAAATACTTCTGATTCTAGAGGTGGACCTTCCACTTCTCTTTCACCTTCAACTTCCTGAATTTGAATATTTCACGGGTCATCTTCATCTGGTGCTTTTTCCTGCACATGGTAACATGACAGTAGTTTCTTTATTATCTATATATTTTGTTGTTGTTGTTCTGTCATGAATTCAACTTCTGGTTCTTTAATGAATATCACTCCTTTGATTTGTTTTAGTTGGGAGTCTATGTTGTGGTTCTCATTTTCAAATTAGAAAGTGACTGTAAATTTCTATTATAATATTGTCTAGTTTGTAGTTCCTCTGCGCAATTCCTGGTTTGTATACCAGTTTGTTGGGATCCCTTCTAATGTGTGAACAAAATGATGAGACCATTCCTCTGGTGGTGTCATTCTCCATAGTGTTCTACACTTCTCCAAGTGTTCTACTGGTGCCCCATTTCCATCATATTTCTGCAGCTGGTTGTTTCCTTTTCTGATCCAAACCTGATACGTAGTAATCGCCTACATTGGTACCAGTCCTTAATTGCTTCTTTGTGCACACCCCACCATCTTGCAAGTTTTTCCTCCAGTGCTATGTACAAGGATAAGATCCTATGAGTTTCTAGCACTTCATCTTCATATCATGTTAAAAATACTTCTAAGTCATTCACCCCATGGAAGCTGGGAGGTTCTCTTATCTTCGTACCTACCCATCTTACTGTGTAGTCTATTCTTGCACATCTTCTTGTGGAGACTTCGTGTAACCTCTACTGCCAATTTTCTAAGCCCATATATGAGTCTGGCACACATGAGGTGATGCTTCTCCAACTGAGTACCCCATCTACAATCGATTTCACATAATCTTCTTATCACGCATTTGTTTTGTACAACTGGTTAATTTCCTCTAGATCCAAGAAAGCAGGTTCTACAAACCTTTCCCCTTCAGATGGGTCCAATGGCGCAATGACTTTGTATTCTCTTGAATTTAATGTCATATTCCTTGTACTTAAGGTGATTATGGCCTGATTTTCAAATGCCCAATCCAATCCAATAAATGATGGATAAGGTGATGTTCCATCCACTATCTCTATTACTTCGAAGTTGTCTTTAGTACACACTCCATCCAATTCTATTGCCGCTCCTTTTAGTCTTCCAATTGGTAGAACTTTGTGTTGATTTTCTAGTTTCAGTTGAACATGTGAATTTCCTATTGTAGGTTCTCCCATACATTGCCATGTATTCTTAGGTAAAACATTTACTTTGGATCCTAAATCCAGTATAATATCTCCCATGTTGAAATGTCCAATGTTGGCAATCTGAATTATCTGTTTGTTCTCCTTCTTATATGAAGATGATTAAATTTTTTTTGTTCTAGCTTTCCTTCTGCATATATGCTACATCTTTCCAGCATATTTTGTAATACTTTAACAGAGGATGGATCATTTAGTATTTTAACACATGATTGCAAAAAAACCTTAATCGTAATTACTTGTCCTAGGGGTTGTGCTTCTTTGGTGTGATCCAACGATGGAGGAATCTCGTACGCTGGTACTATATTATTATGTTGTGCAGTTGATGTCAATGCAATGTCTAGCTTCATGAATTATTTTCTATCCTACTTGAATATCTCATTTTTCTTTCTGCACATCAAACTGCTTCTTTGGTTTGGCATTCTTCTTCACCAATTGGTTTTGTACTGGCTCTTGTCTTACTGCATCGTTTCCTATTTTAGCTCCTCCCCACGTAACTATGTTGATGTATCTTCCTTCATCCCTCATTTCTGTCAAAATCCATTGAACATTTGGATTGTTATGATTTATCTTCTCCTGGATATTCCCTAATAGTGTCGAACATTATTTTGTGTCATGATTTGATGTGCACCAGTACATACACATCGTGGGTGGAAGTGGAAATTCTCTTGCATAGTTTCCTAGTTTTTGAAAATCGTGGCATACCACTAATCTGTTGCCTCTTCCAAATCCTCCTCTTTCTCTTCCTCCACCTATGTATATAGCTCAATCCCCTCATGGTGCATTATACCGAGGCATTTGGTTATACTGTGTGGGATTATAGTGTGGTTGTGCAATATTGAACTGCGGTTGCACAATGTTATATTGTTGTTGTGCGGTGTTATACGGGGTTGGGACTTGGTTAAACTGTGGTGCAGCTGGCCCGGTCATCATTTCTTTCTACACTCTATACGTATTTGACGGTCTTTCCCTCATGAGTTCCATGGTTCTACAATCTTTTTCATCATGGCCTACTGACCTGCAAAAGTTGTAATACGAACTCTTAGGTACTGGTTGGTACTTCTACATCATTTGGTAGTGATATGGATCATGCCCTTTTTTCTTACAGATATCACACCATAGTCCTCCTATTGGAAACATGTTTGGAATTCATGCTACCATGTACTGCGTGAATTTTGAACATTCATTCTTATGGTGTCATTATGTCCTACATGTGGTACACCAAATGACTTCTCTTTTGTCCTTAACTTTGTTTTGGTTTAGCTGGAATGTTAAGTTATTCAGATCCTCCTTCAGCTCCCCTATGGTTGGACCTGTCTTCTGATATTGGTTTTCTTCCAGTTGTAGGGATGCTTGTAGAGCCTTTGCCTGTGTATACAACTTTTGTTGTTGCAACGGGTATTTCAAGTGTGGTAGTAGTGAATTGACGAACAGATGCCTATGTTGCATATATTTCATGACATATTTTAGCATTCCCTTCAATCATTTGAATCTCTGGTCAATATCCCATACAGATTCTCTTGGTTTCTGTCTAATCTCTATCATCTCGTACATGTATTGATCTTCTGAACTAGGATTATGGAACTCATTTATTAATATCTTTTTAATATCTCTAATCATCCTGGTTGTCCCTGGAGGAATGTTTGAGGCTAAACTCATGTACCAATCTAGTGATCGATCTCTTAGCATGATGGATAACTGTGAAATTTTAGTGTCCTCTCCTATGATCTATTTCACTTCCCAGATCTTTTCACAAATAAACAGGTGCTTCTCTGGGTCCTCCGACACCTCTCCTTTGAATTCTGGTAACCTAATGGTGGGATCATGTCATATCATCCTGAATGTTGAACTACTACCTCTGCACAATGTATATACTTGACCAATGCTTCATGAACTGGCTCCCCTAGTTGTTTTTCCTTGTGTAGATGTTCTTCCTGTTGGCTTCCTTCTCTCTAAATTCGGTTTTCTAAATGGTGGTGTTATTCTTGGTGTATTAGTTGCACATCAGTTTATGGGTTCCACACTAACACTGATATGGATAGGAGCGCTACCTTATATCCCCGCTCTTAGACATTTCATCTTCCTCATATCCCCGCTCTTAGACATTTCACATGTAGGATTTCCTCAATCTTCTCCACATCCCATAGATCCTCTACCTCTTCTTCATCACTTTCCAAGCCTTCCCTCATGGATACGGATCTCTTCTTGGTGTTCACCTTATATTGGTAGGGTGCTCCACTACGTGTTTTTCCAGTTGTTTCCATGATCCACTTTATCTAGTCTTTATCCATAATAATTGGGTCCAAGGCCTCCTCCTTCTTTTCTTTATCCACTTCTCCTTCCATTTCTCCTTCTCATGTCAGTGCTTCCCCCCTTTCCCCATGCACGTAGGGAATTTTAGTTGTTTGACTCCATTTTCATTACACCTTTGTTATATAGTAATATATTAATAGAAGTATATAAAGATCTGATGTACCTACCTTGAGGTCCCTTCAAGAAATCTTGTTCAACTACGTTGTAAGACTTCATTGTATCTACTACAAATTATGTGATAAATCCTACAACAATGTTTTCTAACCATAAATCTACTGCACGCGTAAAATTATTATCAACTCATTGTAGCTGCGCGATCTCTTCAGGATTCCACTCTAGTTGTCTAATACAATTTGTAGGATGGTTTTATTTAAACCTTTTTATCCACTCCTGCAATACATGTGGGAAATCATAGAAAAATACGTCATGAAAGTCGTTGAATACGTACTTGCCCATATATTTGCATGGTGTCAACATCAAGTTTCTGTTATCTTTCTATGCAAACTATAACTCCTTTGTCTTCAACCATCTCTCTATATCTGCCCTCGTTGGATTCCATGGTCTCAACATCCCCTTTTAGATTCTCATTCTCCCAACGTCTTGTTGTCTGATCCGAAATTATTTTGACGCACCTTCAATAAATCTCACATACTCAATCCCATTTCATTCCCAACCAACAGGCAAGGGAACCTGTTATAACCCTATAATTTATAGGATCATCTGGTGACTAGAAAATTTTCACTATTGATATATGTCATCTTGCAAATAATATTTCATTCATGCAAATTATTTTTAGAAGAAAGAAAGAAAAAGAATAGAAAATAATGAAAAAGAATAAAGAGGGCATAGAAGAAAAAATGAAAAAATCCCCATGCAATAACAATGACTTGATCCATACTATTTAAACATGGTCAGTTCCTTTTGAATTGATGTTGATAGGATTAGTGAATAGGCTTGGCTAAATTGTTTAATCTTAGCCAAGTAGATAGGTTATTTAGTGAATAAATTTGATCAAACTGTCTAATCTTGGTCAACTAACCCTAGGGTAGATTAATCTCTTCGTCCAACAGTTTAATCTGGGCTAAAAGTGTAGGTAGGTAGGATAGGACATAGGCTAGCCACTTTTTCTTTCAATAAATTTTGTATGGTGTTCGAGGAAAATGTATGATTCTGATGTTTTAGGTTCTTTCCTAACCCCATGTTGACAAAAGCAAGGGAAGCAGCGCACAAAACTCACAAAAAAAACCAAGCCTAAGTTATGATGCACATATTAAATCATGCCCAAAGATTAAATATTGCACAAAGATCTATGACTGAGTCGTTGGTGCACAGATCTATGGTTAAGGTGATATTTCGGACCCCCCCCCCAACCATTCTACCTTTAATGGTTGGGGGGGGTGGGGTCCGGAATGGTGATTAACAAGTGCGCACATATCTACGGTTATCTCGACGATGTGCAGATGGACGGTCTATAGGATATTTTGGACCCCCACGACCTTTATTCCTTTCCCAACGGGCCCTATCCAACGTGTCACTAATCTATTGCGTCACACCTCTTCCCTTCTGACATACCACCACCACCTCATGATGTCACATCTTAATATCCATCTCCGCCTGTCTTATCCATCCACCCGCTACAGGTCATGTCTCCCTCTCTTATCCCCCAATCGTCATCCTCCACATCACCTGGGTACACACGTCATACATCCTTCTCCTTCCTCCTCACATTCCTAAGGATCCGTTGGCAATTTACTACAGGATACATATTTGTTAGCCTACTGATCTGTCCCCCGCACCCAACAGATACCCATTCACTCAAAAGTATCCCCTGTCCCACCATTTACACATTGTTCACTCTCTCTGCGCACTAGACAATTTCCCCCCTCACTGATCTAGCCATCTACCCAGCCATAGCCATTACTCGTTAACATTTTTGTTTCAGTTGCAGGTACCGTTGGAAGCAATGGCATCAAACTCTAAAAAAACAGAGTTCGAGGAGAATCCATTCTGTCCCTCTCCCTTCAATCTCAACCGGATTCCATTAGCACACAAAGATTATCTAATCTTAGAGACTAGGTGGGAATTCAATTTCATAGAATTGCAGTCGTGGTTTAAAGAAACATTCCTAGATCAAAGCAATGAGTTTGGGCTTTGGGAGTCAAATTTTCCCTGTATCTTTTTCCCCAGGTCCATCATTTCCCCAAATTCACCCTCAAGTGTCAAGCTCATTACCTCCCTGACTAGAGAGCCATAGTTTCTTCATCTGGAGAAACTCTTTTATTTATCACACCAGAGGCCATTGATCAGATGATGCAGATATCTAGAGCCAAATCTGCCTCTCCTTTCAACCTTGAAATCCTAACAGATTTATACCAAAACCTGTATTTTCCTCAAAGAGCCTAGATCTTTGAGCTTTTCCTCCCATAGGATGCTCAGCTCCCTAAGAAAAATCCCCCGTATCAGTCCTCCTTGTTCTCAAGAAAGGGAAACCAAGTGATTTCATCACTTTGTTGTCTACTTGGCTACTTTTCAGACGAATGGGTAGATGAACCTATATTGGGGTTCCTATCTATTTTCTCTATTAAGGAAAAGGCCATCATCCAATTTGACTACAACACTTTCCTGGCAGAGAACATCCACAATCATCTTTCTAAATTCTCCACAGAGGGCATGTTCCAGTATTCCTCGATACTGGCATACATGTTCATGTTTTATCAAGCAGATAAATTCTCCTTCCTTATGCAGAAAATGGACCAGGACGGAAAAGCGTAGGCAATAACCTTATGGACTTCACTTCTTAGAAGAAACTCCACGAACTTCAGTTTTAAATAGTTTATCGAGATGTTTTATCATCTGGTGGTGAGCATGCTCAGTGGGAGACCAGAGCCAAGGATAAATGAAGATATCCAGAGAATATTACACCTCTCGGACCTCACAAAGATGGGAGACTGGTTCCTTTATCAATATCACATAGAGATCAGAGTGTATGGATGTGAGTTAGCTTCATACAAATTGCCCAAATATTTGAACGTCTGAATATTTGCACTGGAGTATATTCGCCAAATGATAAATTCAAATGATATTCACTTTGTATCTCTGAAGAAAAAAAAAGTAGCTGAGGATTAAGGGGCAGATAGGACCTTTTATCTACAATAGTCGATCCATTGGAGAAGAGGCAGAAAAGATATTAAAGGAAATTAAAGTCATCAGCGGTTTCATTTGGCAATATGATCCAAGTGGAATCATCGCAGAAATAAGAGCTAAAAACAAAAGTGCACAGTATGCTCACACACTCAAACTGGAAATTGAGAAGTATGTAAATCGGACACAGTGGGAAGAGAACACCTTGGAATACACTGAACTATAATCTTCCTTAATCCTGACTTCACAGAATACCAATCCACTAGTGCCAAAGGAAAAATGACCAAGGAAAGATACCTCTCTTTCGATCACTGAAGTATCAATGGAGGATTTTAATTTACACAGTAAAAATCCTAAGACCATTCATACTATTCCTAGGTCTGGTGAGGAAGATACTCATTCTTCCAAAGGGGCTAAGGGAGAAGGTACACCAATTCCTTCAATCAACTGTCAGACAATGTCTACTTCTTCTTCAAAGAAGCAGACTGATATAACTATGGCCACCCAAATTCCACAGGGATCTGCAAAGCTGAACATTTTTTAAAAATATGATATGATTAAGAAGAAAAACCAAACACTGACCAATAGCACCTATGCTCATTTTTGGAAGAAAACATCCACATCACAACATAGACTATTATCAGCTTTCGACACAGAAAAAGGAAGAATTCATCTAGCATTTTTGTAGGCACAGGTGCCTCAACCCAAAGAAATCACTGACTACAAAAGGTCAACCCTTGTATTCAATACCAAACAAGTCCATCCAGCTGATCAAATGGATTTGCATAGACAGACTGGAGAAATGGTTTTTTCCACTTTGGCCCATGCTTCCTCTATAGCTGCAAAATTATAGGTAGCTCTAAACAATGTTCAGACCCAGTTGAAACTGGAAAATATATCCTCTTTTGCAAAGGATAACAAGATAAAATCCTTAGAGGAATTGGTGGTCAATATCGGGTATGATCCCTCAAATGTGAAAGGAGCAAAGGAGTTGCTAAAGAAAAAAAATGTTGATATAACATCTCTGAGAAAACAACTAAAATTTCCACCCACAAAAGATACACAAGCCAAGGAGATCGCTGAGACAGAAGGGGAAAGGGATGAGATGTTCAAGTTGATCATGGAGAAGAATGCACAGTTACGAGATATGGAAACAAATATGGAAATATTGGTAAAAGAGAAGGAACAGACAACACCTGTGGAATTCATTCCATTGAGTGCAGTTCCCCTCACAAGAGTTAACACAGCAACTGTAGAAATGAGCACCACAACATAAATCCCATCAGCCACCCCACTGACAGCTTTGGAAAAAATTGTGGAGCTAGAAAAGTCCATGGAATAGATGAACTTACAAGAAACACAAATCAACAGACTAAAAAGGGAAGTTGAGAGCCTTCAAGAGCTCAAGTCTTCTTACCAGACCAGCTACAACATGGAGAAACAAACATCAGAAAAGCTAAAACAGGAATTGCAATAGATGCAAAAGAAAACAGTGGAAGGCAAGACACTTGTCGAAGCAAAGGTGAATATTTGGATGGATAAATCCAAATCCATAAATGAAATCTGACATATGGTACAGATCATATTTGAGCAAAATGAACTAGTGATAAGAAGCAAGCAGGTTATTGACAAAATAAAAGGAGAGTTAGGAGAAATTCCCACTGAAGCCAATGAAATAATTAGATTCTTGAACTTGAAGACTAGAGAAGAACTAGAAGAATTCAAAATCAAAGACAGGATAGAAACCATCCTCGAAGTCAAGAGGATTCTAACAAAAGAGGACCAATGTTGTAGTTGGAGGAAAAAGTCCAGAACATGGACATTAGAGTTCAAAGGTTTTTCAGCAAGATCAAGGATCTACAGAAAAAAGGTCTTCCTGGTTTAATGGTTCTGAATGACAAGCTGATGACCCTTCGAGACTATAATTAGAAGATGGCTACTATAGCCAAGGACAGTTCCAAGTTCTCGGGAATACAAGGCAGTATAACAGGCAAATCATTATTGGAGACTTTGCAGCCAGACATTAGCATACAACATGAGATCAAGTATATTTTCATCATCAAACCTAACTTTTTCCAAGTACACAGAAATGGATGAAATATACCATAGACTACTCAACGTCACCATTCCCAGTCAGCTAAGATGGGAAGAGTTGTGCAATTTGATCGAGTAGGAAATGAGGTGTGCAAGCTGAGCCAACAAACAAATCAGTCAAAGTCATGTGGGTGACTCACCAACGACCTTCCCTAGATTCAACGTGAATAATTTGACACATCATCGACAGTTCCTAAATTTTTGTATCTTGTTAGCTAGTTAGTTAGATTCAGAGTCTGCCACGTCCTGATCATTTATGACAGGGTCGTTTGTAATTTTGATTATAAATACTACAAACTTAGAAGTACTGGGGGTTGATTTTTACCCCCTAGCAAGATGTAAGCACTGTAATTTTTATCAATAAGATCTTTCAATAATATAAAGAGATGTTTCACAGGATTCCTATGTGTCATCTATTGGTGAATTTTTCTATTCTCAATTGAATGTGTATCTCTTCTAGTTATCATCTTTTTTTTCTAGTATGGTCATTTAAAAGGAGTTAAAGTTACAGAATTTACCTTCGCGTACTTTGTTGCTAGCTTTAAAGATCTAAGTGTTTTTTTCTTATATTGTAGTCAAGAAATGCTTAAATGCTTCTTGGTTATAATTAATCATCTCTCCTTTTTCTACTAATCATCATTTTATTGCTAAAGAATCCAATATTTTCATTATCCTACCCTGTGAAAATAATCTTTATCTCTATTTTTTGATCTAGACCTATATAAAAAAGACCCCATAGCCCAATGGATGAGTAAAAACTTTCAGCCATCTTATAAAAACACACAACACTAGGCCCTGCATATTCTAACTAGCCTAATATCTGAATTAAAACAAAGTTAAATCTTACAGAGAGATCCCTCTCTGAAACTGGTAGGGCTAGCTCCCAGTTTCTAAGTGGTTGGATAAGGTTACCTCTAGTAAATTTCTTCTACCTGAAAACAACCTCTGGGAATTTACAGAGTGATAACAGAACTATTTGTTGGATTTTACCCATTCGTTGGTCTTTGTCTTTTCTAATTAGTATTATTTATGGGTTATTCTGATCCTACCTTACTATCATAGATTGAATCTGGTTCATATTTAACAAGCTCCCAACAAAATCCCTCTAAAAATATCGGCCCCTCTTGTAGACCAAAAGGAAACGTAGCACACAGAGTGCACTGCACAGCCTCACCCGAGATAGCTCTATAGGTGGATGCAATACTTAGGTGTTTGAAACCTGGGAATGAGTGGAGATCTATGGTTGTACTCTGTAATATTTATTTATTTAGTCTAACATCTAATTATAGCAGTCATTCTATTCATGCATGTGGAATACCAGATATAACTAGTTAATTCATTCATCTAACATTCAACAATTAATCATCCATAAAGACACATACATTCATTCAAATAACACAGGTGTTACCATGGTTCACCCCCTCCTAGGCTATGTCCACAAAGATCTTTCTCTCAATATTTTATTATGCTTCAATAATATATCACATCGTGCGTGTTTACAATCTTAGGTCATACTCGCCTGCAGGGGTGTAGACCGATTGGCAAGTGCCGTGTAAATGGAAGGAACTATGTAAAATGAGGTCTCAAGGTCGATTCTCACCCCGATTTACCCGGAGGGCATGCTTGTGGGCGGTGTGTTTATCCCTAGGGTTTATAAGGAAGCCGACAGGATTCGACCCCATGTCACACGAGTACGATACTGTCGCTGTTACCGATTCCCCTAGTTACAAAAAAAAAAAAAAATCTTAGGTCATACTCTCTTCCACAGTCTCCTTGATCCCTATGATGCTGACTAGATCAGACCAGGCTCCTCAACCTTCAATATAACCCTCAATATCAAGTCACTCACTACCTCCCTACCTCACCATCTTACTGAGTATTACAATTTTTACAATTTCCTCTTCTTCAGTCGGTCCCCCTCTCGTCTGATCTCTCTCTGTTGCTCTGACTCTCCATCTCTTTCTCCTTCTAAGTACTACCTGTTTATATTCTTGG
>JZKD02S0318279.1:185105-209407 GCA_000966675.3 Picea glauca | reverse complement strand
GTTGAAGAATTGGATTACCATGTGCATGATAATCTTTTGTATCATCTTGGCAAGTTTTGTATTCCACGGGGAGAAAGAATCAACATTATAAGAGAAGCCCATTCTTCTCTTATTGTTGGTCATTTTGGTGTAGGCAAGACAGTGGTTAATTTTCAAAGACACTGCTACTGGCCTAAAATGAATGAAAGTGTTTCAAGATATGTTCGAGGATGTTCGTTATGTGCCACAAGTAAACCTAGTAATCGAAAGTTGGGTTTGTATACTCCACTTCCGGTTTCTTTTCGACCTTGGGAAAGTATTTCCATGGATTTTGTAGGTGGTTTACCTATGTCTAGACAAAATCATGATTATCTTTATGTTGTGCTTGATCGATTTAGAAAAATGTGTATTTTTATGCCTTGTATGAAGCAGGTTACAGCTAAACAAACGACACAAATGTTCTTTCAAAATGTTTGGGTGCATTTTGGATTGCCTAAATCCATTATTTCTGATCGGGATTATCGATTTGTTGGAAGTTTTTGGTCGAGTTTATGGGCACTCATGGACAGCAAACTTAAAAAGAGCATAGATTTTCATCTACAAATAGATGTTCAGACAGAGGTGGTAAATCTAACAGTGGTGCATCTTCTTCATGCTTATTGCAACAAGCACCCTAAACTTTGGGATGAGCATTTACACTACATTCAGCAGGCTTACAATCGAGCTAAGCACTATTCGACTCAAATGTTGCCATTTGAAGCATGTTTTTGCTATTTGCCCAAATCTCCTTTAGATTTTATCTTTGGGAAGGATATTGCTATCGATGATCAATATGACATTGATAGGGCAGAAAAGTTCATTGAACAAATTCAGTCGATACATCAAATGGCGCAAGAGCAGTTGGAAAAGAGTCAAGCCAAGTACAAGATGAGACATGACAAGCATCATGTTGATCACAGTTTCCAAGTTGGAGATGAAGTTTGGCTTTGCATCAGTAAGGAGAGGCTTAAAGGAGAAGCTAAAAAATTGAAACCAATACGATATGGTCCTTTCAAGATTATTGACCAGATTGGTAACAATGCCTTTCGTTTAGATTTGCCTCCTTATATGCAAATGTATGCAGTTGTTAATGTTGAGAATTTGAAATTGTATGAGCCTCCATTGATTGATGATCATGGAGAGCATTTTCAGATTCCTTCTATAGATGATTTTTCCCCATAATATCTTACAGAACTGCATGAAGACACCATCCTTGACAGGAGAATGCGAACTTCAAAACGAGGAAATGTGGAGTATCTTTGAGTTGGTCTTAAAGGAACAAATCCATGAAAAAACAAGTGGATTGAGGTTGGAGGGGTGAGGGAACTCTACCCTCATCTTCAAATAGACTGAAAATAGTCTTTTGGAGGTCCAAAAGCTTTCCAATGGGGAGGTGTGATCAGGGGATCAAATTTTGCTCAAAAATTCAAAGTGCTCAGAATCGCTTCAAATTGGACAATAATATAGGCCTTGCCATTGTGAACCCAATGCTACTCATTTGGGTTCAAATGGACATTAGGATCAAGAGATATCGTGTTCTGTTCAAATTTACAAACAAGCAAAAAAGGGTTGTTGACTGTACAGTCCGTACAATCTGTATAGACGCTGACATGGCAGGTCGTACGACACATGGCAGGTCGTACGACATGTGGCAGGATGGCATTCAGACAGTTGTTAGGTGACTTGGCATGTTTGGCAGTGAATGGAGCGACGACACGTGGCCCAATTAATGGTCTCCACGTGTCATCTTTTATTTGATTAAAACTTATGTAGTTGGTCGGAGTCGACCCCGCGACATCCGGGCAGGGGCAACGACTTGGCAAAGAGCCACCAATCGGTGTGCCACCATGTATTACTTATTATATGTATGACCGGAATTGTATTAAAGTTTGAATATGCGGGTGGTTTGGGTCGCGACCGGGCCGGGGCTTAGCCCCATCCCTTGGTCGCGCACTATATCATATATGACCCACAGCTATGGTGTATGTCACGCACGCGTGGTTAACATTTGTTCCAATGGTTATTACAATGACCGCCATTTGGCCTTTGACCATTGCCTTTTGAAACGGGAGCCCATATTTATGCTAGTGCGTTGTCGCATGGGTTAATATGACCTACCCTTGACGGTTAGGGGCTAGGTACACCCGTAACTATCCTACAGTTCGCACTGTTTGTGTGGTTGTGTCTGGTGCTAGGTTTTTACGCTTAAATAAGCATGTGGGCTAGGTTGAGCCATGGGATGTGTACTTTGTAGATGCAGAGACAGCAAGCCTAAAGGGGAGACTTCAAGGAAGCCTATCTTCTTCATTTTTTGGCCAAAAGAGGTGCCAAAAAAGCCCAGCTAGGGGTTTTTGGACGTTCTAAAGCCATTGGAGCAATCTATTGGTCATTTTGAGCATTGTAAAGCACATTTTTGAGCACTTTGATCAAATAATACAAATGATCCATTGGAAGTTGGACCAAGAGATGTAGCCCAAGAGAGGGGTGAACTCCTTTATCATTTGTTGTGTTATGTGTTTTCTGTTCATTGATTATGTTGCTATTTATATGCATCTTGAATGAGTAAATCCTATTATAAGTTGTGTTGCAAATTTGATCCATTTGCATTTTAACACATAAACTTTACTTGCAAATATTTTCAAGAAATACAAGTCTTCTTCATTTTTAGATCAACGAGGTAGGTATATCATATTGTTGTATACTTCCATTAAGATGTTACTATATAACAAAGGTGTAATGACAATGGCATCAGACAGCTAAACTTCCCTTCGTGCATGGGGGAAGGGGGGAAGCACTGATAGGAGACGGAGAAACGGAGGAAGAGATGGATAAAGGAAATAAGGAGGAGGCCTTGAACCCAATCATGATGGAGGAATACTAGATCATGGAAACAGATGGAATAAAAAATAGTGGAGCACCCTACCAATATAAGATGAATAATAAGAAGAGATCCATAGCTGAGAGAGAGGGTTTGGCAAGTGATGAAGAAGTGGTAGAGGATCTTCGTGCTGTGGAGAAAATTGAGGAAATCCTGCGTGCAACATATGAAAGGAAGACAGGCGGTCCAAGGGAAAGAACCAAAGGCAGAACTCACATCCATTTTAGTGTTAGTGTGGAACCCATAAGTCCATGTGCGACTAATGCACCACTAAGAACACCACCATTTAGGCAACCAAATTTCAGGGTAAGAAATACAGCAGGAAGTACATCTAGTCAAGGAGTGGAAATTGGAGGAGCTAGTTCAGGAAATAGTAGTCAATAATATACACCGCACAGAGGTAGTAGTTCAACATTCATGGTGGAAGAACATGATCCCACCATCAGGTTACCATAATTCAAGGGAGACGCATGAGAGGACCCTGAGAAGCACTTGTTCATCTGTGAAAAAATATGGGAAGAAAATCATATCATAGATGAGTATACCAAACTTGCATAGTTAGCCATCACGCTAAGAGACCGTAAACTGAATTGGTACATGAGATTAGTTGCAAACAGTCCACCATGAACAACCAGAACAATTGTGGATATCAAGAAGTTTTTGATAAATGAATTCCAGAAGCCTAACTCAAAGGATCAATATATGAATGAGATGATAGAGATCAGACAAAAATAGGGAGAAACTTTCTAGGAGATAGACCAGAGATTCAAACGATTGAAGGGAAATATGAAGTATGTCATGACAAGTATGCAGCATAGGAATTTGTTTGTAAATTCACTACTAACACACTTGAAATACCCTTTGAGACAACAGAAGTTTCCAAACCAGGAAGAGGCACTGCAGGTAGCCTTGCAACTAGAAGAGAACCAATATCAGAAGACAGATCCAACAATAGAGGAGCTCAAGGAATCCCTGAAGAATCTGACATTTCAATTAAACCAGAACATGAGTGTTGAGGAAAAGATATGAAATGATCTTACTCAAGCATTTTCAGATCTTACTTGGATAAAGCAAGATAGATGGAAATATCACCCTATGTTTATAGCCATTGTAAATTGCTTCCTAATCCACAAGTATTGGTTACAAGGGCTTAGGATGATTTTCTTATGAATAAAATATTGTTGAAAAAATCGATATTTATGTAATTTTCTGAATATAATAGATGCATAAATAAATGTAGAGGCAGAAATAAAAATACCAAGTCAATAATCAACATAGATGAGACATAAAGAAATTTCTTATTTCATTCCAATTTATCAAAAGAATCGTTCTCTTTACAAAATGTCCTAAGGAAGTTTGGACCAAAGTCAAACTTATATGTCACCGATGAAAGCCATACAAAAGAACTTCTAACAGAAAGTAAAAAACTGAACTTTAAAAGCTGGATCATCTTGCCCAATATTGCTGCCCACTCGACTCTGCACAATATCCTTTATCATTCATGAAATTTAATTCACAACAAACAAGTCTACACAGACTATCAAAGATAGATCAACACCTCAGAAAAGCAAGTGTCTGAATGATGTAATTCAGCCTTGAATCTTGTTGTCTACAATAGGACCCTGCTATCATAAAAGATAATTAGGCTTTCAATGAATTAAAGAATGAATGAAAACTGAATTATCTCATTAAAACTCAAGATCAGACCTTAGTATGCTTTCTCCTTCTATTCTCCTCTTGTTCCTCCTTCTCTTTTTTCCTTTAAGCAAATAGAATTAGTTGAAGTAGTTAAACTACCTATTTAGTTAAGTTAACTAAAACTCAACCAACTTTTCATTTTAGGGGGGTAATTAATAAAATAATAATAAGGGTCTTTAATAAATAGTAACTAGTAGGTGGGACCCCTTGTGACTCTGTTTGGTTTCTTTAACAAGTATAAACACAACTAGTTAATCAATCAAATGCATCCCTCCTTGTGGATCCCATCATCACTCTCATAATTTGAAAATTAATATCAATGATATTTGAAACCATATCCAAAAATCTGTGTGTTGTCCAAAAACTTCAGAAGTCAACTGTTTTCAACAATCAATAAATAAAAACACTCAAAAACCATATTTTCCACTCAGGGAGGCAATTTTCCCCTTGTTTTTGTTGTCTCCCTTTGATTTCTCTAAATTTTCCTTAGGTTGTGTGGAGCCTTTAGGCCTAATCTCACTGATAACATGAGAGAAATCATCTCTCAAATGCATGTGGGATGAAATGGATTTGGCAGATTCATTTGAGGGAGAGGAGGGGGCAGCAGCAAATTTTCCTTTATCAGAACCATGGTGGGCTTCGTTTTTTAACCTCTTTCTTGCTTGGGAAGACTGTACTAGTGAGTGTGCAGGGGAATATTGGACAATTTGGTTAACTGGTGGAGGAGGAGTGGGTAGAGACAAAATGGGCTAGCCACGATGTTGGGAGACTGTCGGTTGGACAATCTCTTATCATCCATAATTTTTAGGGACTTCAGGTTGTAATGAGACATGAGGGGGAAATGGGATACCAGGGACATACAGGGCTTGGAAAGGAGGCATTTTTGGCCTAGTTTGAACCACTCTTTGTCCAATCCAATTAAAAAATCCATCTTGAAATAGTTGGCTCAACTCTTGTGAGTCTGCATGAAAATGTATAGAAAACCTTGGCCTTCTAGGGCCCCTGTTCCAATTTCCTCTTCACCTATTACCTCGGCCATGGTTACCTATGCTGAAGAAGCTCATTCCTGTATGCATTAATTACTAGCAACTAGTTTCTTCAACAAACTATACATGACATCTCTTTAAATATGAAACAAAGTTTGGCTCAACATCACATTAGACTCATGCACTCCAATCCATAAAATCATTTAATACCTGTCAATGAGCATGGGGTGAATAAGGGTTACGGGATATATGAGGGATTTTATTGAGCAAAAAGTGGTAAAATGAAGGGGGTTGGATCATGATTACTGCTCAACAAATCATCAAACAATCAATTGTATTGTAATAACAAAACATATCAATTGTAACTCATCCATGTGCCATCCTTCAACTGGTACAATACATAGTTTACATTTAACTATAATTTAATTTTAAGAACAGTGCATGAATAGTGAATCTGGGAAGGTGAGGGGACTTGTAATGTGCGGAAAAGTGAGATAATAGCAGGGAAATAATGAATATTGTTCATAAAACAAATCAAGTAATCAATAAACATAACTCTATACTCAATAAAAAAAATACCAACACCAATTGAATCATTACTGTGTATCAAAACTATTCATTGTTTAGCATTCAAAATCTTCAAAACTTCTCAATTTGAATAGTCCGCAATCATCCTCATAATCGAAACAACTTTCCACAGTCATGTTAAGAGAATGCTTGGTCTCTAATTTATTTCCTTTCCTTTTAAGAATCGAAATAAAACACACAGCAACATTGCTCTACCTCTATCCATAATACATCGCTATAAAAATATCATACACTGCCCATAAATTCATAATTGGCCAATTAAAAAATATGCACAGGTCCCTTTCCAAATTGAATAGACTTCTAAAACATGCCTGATTTCATACATTCTTCAACATATCAACCATTAAGTTCTTGTAACAGAACCACAGTCAACATAAACTTGAGCTTCATCATTGTCAATGCAACCATTCATAATATGAGTGATGATCCCATAATACATGCACAATGAACATAATGAAATACACATAATTACCAATTCCATAAATTGTTATAACCCTAATCACACCTAGTGAAACACACATGAGTATTCAATTTGAAATCAACACCCTATTGTAGAACACAGTGATTCAAAGTATAACGAAAAAGACGCATCCCTTTGACTGCATATTATTACTCATTCCCGATCACAAATTTTCAACCGATTTCATCATAATAAGACAAGATAGGGACTCAACAAAACATTCCATAACCACTCCACTTGATAACCAATATTTGAAAACCAAAAAGATGCCCAACAGGAGCAAGAACAGTTAGGGATTTTTAAAATTAGGCTCTGTCACAACAAATACAAAGAGGAAATCCAGAGTGCGCTCAGTCGCATAGAGAACTGGAGGTCCTTAAAGGCATATCAACTAAGGAAAATACCCTTCGATACAATCATAGTATAAAACCATGGGGTTCCTTATAACACCCGGTCTGGGCAATGGTGCAACAATTAGCCATAGAGGAAACAACGACAGGTAGGGTAGAAAAACAATGCACATAGTTTGTCTTGTGCTTGCAAAGGAGAAGTGAATGTCCATTGGATAGTGACAGTTACCTAGACCACATAGAGGTATAACCTCTGTTTGTTTCTTAAGAGATGAATCATTTGACAACAATGCCAGTGAGGAAGCATAACCTGAGTGTAACACACCTTTTTTTGTTACCAAGGCTTAATCGCTCTTAAATAAAAATTTAACACCACTTTGTACATAGCTCATACTGGCATTATAGTAATAACATGCATTTAATCAAGAAATACAATTAAACTCAGAGTAAACATAAAATTTACTGCTATAATCAACAATCAATAGCATTAAAATTAAATTGATATACACAGTGGAATACATGAATAAACATCATCTGATACTTATCTTTGAAACAGTGGTAGATTCCACCAACCACGCGTAGGCCTTCCACGAACCTCCTAGCCTTAGACCACACTGCTGATCAGCTCAACAGTGGATCACCCCTGAGCTCGGACCAAGCTCCACCCCAAGGCAAGGAATCCTAGGCTAGGCTCAGGTTACAGGGAAAACAACACAAAAAAATCGGAAGGATTCTTCCCAAGATGCCATCTTACGCCAACTACTACCAGACTCTCATTCCCCACATCCCTGTTTCTGCCCGGGACTATACACCTTCACAAGCACAGTCCATTAGTGCTAACCTCCCTCTCTAGGTCTCGGCAACAGGTCGGATCAGGAACTCTCAAAGCCCGAAGCTGGTGCTGGACACTCTCTGGAAGAAACCACTTCCTAGCAAACTCTCTCACCTGGAGAGAATTGCTCACAGGCCTGACAACCTACCTCTTTCAACAAAAGTCACCTCCCTCACCTGGAGAGAGGTCATACATAGGTTCAATCACAAATTGCATTGGCCAGCAAGCCACGCGCAGTCCAGCTCTGCATGGCCACAACTGCCAACCGGAAAAGCAAATACGGGCTTTCCAAACAGGCTGAGCAATGGTGCAAGGTCTCACAGTGTTGGTTCTTGGCGATGTGTGACAAACAATCCATGCAGGGAATGACATAGGTTCCACAGCTCAGAATGGAGAGGGTGAAACCAGCCTTTTCAGAAATGAACACTGACTTCTCGGATTTTAGAATAGAGGATATACTCGGTTTTTCAGAGCCAAACACAGGATTTTAGGCTCATGGGGAAGCACGAGTGTTCTCTGCAAATCTAGGGTCGGTCGTAATACTCAGAGCTCCATACACACTCAGGCATTCCAATGGAATGGGCGAGGAACTCCTCTCACAGCTCATCTAGGTCGTTTTATTCGCATACAACAGGGTTGACACTTGTCACCCATGGAACTACATGCATTCCATCATCATGCATTCCTTCCCATTTGGCAGTCCCTCGTCCTTTCCCAAGAACTTAGGATAAAACATCACATTCAACATAATTCATGTGCCTTTTTTTTGGAATAATAATATAATATTATTCCCAAGGACTTAAGCCCCTAGGCTCAACACCTAGCCCCTCTTCCCACCTTCCATCCCCTAATTCCTTGCCCACTCTATGGAAGCTCAGTCCCCCATCACTCATTCATCGTGGTCAGTTTGCACGTGGTGGTGTTTATATTTTATTAATGTGTTGCATACATATAGATACAAAATCAAGCCATTGGCCTACAACCCTTAGGCTCTCTGGCCTAACAATAACATAATCCCACAGGCTTATACAAACTTGGCTCACTAGCCTACAACACATATTTACAATTCATTTCATAAACCATATTTACAAAGGGCTTGGTCTTGGGGACACTACAATTCCCCTCCCCTTATTTCTTCACTATCCTCAGTGCAACTTTACACTGTCTCTACAAGTTTTTCAAAATTTCCAAAAAGATGTGGGTACTCTACCTGCATAACATCTTCATGCTCCCATGTCGCATCCTCGGGACCATACCAGGTCCACTAGACCTTTACAAGCTCTATGGCTTGATTCTGGAGATGTTTTCTTTTCCTGTCCAATATGCGCACAGGTTGCACTTGCAGGACACCTTCTAGTTCCATCTGAATTACATTCCAATTGATAACATGATTAGCATCAAGTATATATCTCTTAAGCAGTGAAACATGAAACAAATTATGTACAGTCATAGATGCAGGTAATGTAAGCATGTATGCAACTGGCCCAATCCTTTCCAAGATCTCAAATGGCCCACAAAATCTTGTTGCCAACTTGGCGCAACTTCCCAGCTTCATGGAACTCCTGTTAGTTTTCACTTTTAGGAAAAAATGGTCACCCACTTTGAATTCTTTGTGGGTTTTGTTACTATCAGCGTAACTTTTCTTCCTGTCCTGGGCAGCTTTTATATTATGTTTAATCCTTATCATCTGGTCTTCCATCTCTTTGAGCAGCTCAAGCCCAACTACTGCTCTATCAGTTGGATTATCCCAGCTCACTGGATTGTTGCACTTTCTTCCATAAAGTGCTTCGAATGGGCTCATCTTCAACAATGCATGATACCCATTATTGTAGGTGAATTCTACCAAATGCAGGTAGTCTTCCCACCTTGATGGTTTATCCATCACACACATTCTCAGTATGTCTTCTATTACTCTATTCACCCTCTCTGTCTATCCATCAGACTCAGGATGATACGCTGTACTAAAGTTCAGATTCGTTCTGAATCCTTTAAACATTCCTTTCCAGAAATTCGAGGTGAATTTTGGGTTCCTATCAGACACAATGGTCGTAGGAATTCCATGCAAGCGTGTCACTTATTTTAAGAAGATATCAGCAACATCTGTTGCCTTGTGAGTGGTTTTTGGTGGAATAAAATGGGTAGCTTTTGTAAGCTTGTCCACCACCACCATGATTGAATCATGTTGTTTGCTTGTTCTGGGCAAACCTGTGATAAAATCCATTGTCATCACTTCCCATTTCCACTCAGGAATGGGTAAAGGCTGCAGCAACCCTGCTGGGTGCCTATGCTCAGCCTTAACTTTCTGGCACTCCATACATCTGGCGATGTATTCAGTGATTTCTTTCTTCATACCCAGCCAAAAATAATGGCTTTTGACTGCTGCCATAGTCTTCTGATATCCAGGATGTCCAGCATAAGCCACGTTATGCATTTCTTTTAGAATTGCCAGCTTCAATTCTTGGACATTGGGCACATACACTCTGTTTTTATATAGAAGTAAGCCATAAGTTCCCAAGGTGTAACTTCCCTAGGTCTGTGGTCTCTCACGTTGTTGTAACTTTGCTACCAAACCTTTGTACTGCAAATCAGCATTTGCAGCTTCCAAAATTCTTTCCTTAATCTCAGTCCTGTACATGCTAATGGTTGTAGCATGTAATTCGTGCACTTTTATGCTGAGTGCATCAGCCACCTTATTTTCTTTCCCTTTGATATGCTTGATATCAAAGTCATATTCACACAGAAACTCCAGCCATCTTATTTTCCTGGCATTTAAAGTTGGCTGATCAAATAAATACTTCAGACTGTTGTGGTTTGTTCTCAATTCAAATCTCCTTCCCATGAGGTAATGTCTCCATTTCCTCAATGCGTGGATGATTTCTGGCAGCTCTAAATTGTGAGTGGCAGGGATGATTTTAGGGGCTAAATTTCGCTCATGGGCTAATTTTCTATGGTTTTTCCAAAAACAAGATTCGTTATTTTAAAAATAATTCTCCCAAATTCTATAGAATAAAATTATTTTACCTTAAAAATTGCCAAAAGTTTATAAAAACTCTATAAAATCCTTAGAAATTTGAATATTTTTACAAAAACATCGCCAAACATTGATATTTGACATATGCGGGATTAGTAAGATTCACCAAGGTTTCTACATTGTAAAATATATTTCCATCCTTAAAATCATCCCTGGTGAGTGGCATAATTTCTTTCATGCTCTTTTAGCTTTCGGGATTCATAACAGAATACAAATCCCTCTTGGATGAGAACTCCTCCCAGCCCCTCCTTACACGCATCTATGCACACCACGAAATCCATATTTGGATATGCAATCTTCAGGATTGGAGTGCTAGTTAACAGCTGCTTCAATCGCTAGAAACTACTCTCACACTCTTTCATCCACTGAAACTTCTTCTCCTTCCTTTGCAAGGAAGTGATAGGGTGAGCTATCTTTGAGAATCCGGCTATAAACCTTCTGTAGTAACCTGCCAGACCCATAAAAGATCTAACTTCTGCCACATTCCTTGGTGCTGACCTTTCTCGGATGGCCTCCACCTTTTCAGGATCCATAGCGATCCCTTCATATGATATAATGTGCCCCAAGTAATGAATCTACCTTTGATAAAATGAGCACTTGCTCAACTTAGTGTACAATTGTTGTTCTCTCAACACTTGCAGCACCATTCTCAGGTGTTTCTCATGCTCTTCCTATGACTTGGAATACACCAAGATATCGTCCAGGAAGACTATGACAAACTTGTCCAAATAGTCCCTGAACACACCATTCATTAAGCACATGAAAATAGCAGGTGTGTTTGACAATCCAAACGGCACCACTATGAATTCATAATGACCATACCTTGTTCTAAAGGTGGTCTTGCTAATTTCCTCCTCATTTATTCTCATTTCGTGATATCCTAATCGGAGATCTATTTTTGAAAATATTTTTGCATCCTTCAACTAATCAAAAAGATCATCGATCCTTGGTGGAGGATACTTGTTCTTAACAGTTATCTTATTCAACTACCAGAAATCAATGCACAACCTCAACGTCCCATCTTTCTTCTTCATGAATAGGATTAGGGCTCCCCAAGGTGACATGCTGGGGAAAATGTATCCCTTCTTTAGTAGCTCTTCGAGCTGCAATTGCAACTCTTTTAGCTCCGGCGTACTCATTCTATATGGAGCTTTTGAAACTGGAGTTGCTCCTAGCATCAAATTTATAGAAAAATCGATGTTCCTCTTCGGAGGTAGTCCAGGTACCTCCTGAAATACATCCTTGAACTCTGTGAGTACCTCATGGTCTTCCAGCTTCGATACTGCATCACTGGATGCTTCTCCCACACGAGCTGCAAATAATTGATAGCCTTTCCTCTAACATTTCTTCAGTTGCATGGCTGAAATTTCTCTAACAGCCACGGCTCTGGAAATTCCTTGGACTGTTACCTAATTTCCCTCTTCGTCTAGGCATGTAAACCTCTTGTTACGGTAGTCCATAAGGGAATGGTGCTTGTCCAACCATTCCATCCCAATTAAGCAGTCGTAAGAGCCTAAAGGCAGAATATTCAATTCAGCCTTAGTGCTTACTCCTTTCATGTCCACTGAACAGGACTTAACCAATTCAATGACCTTCTTTTTGGTTCCTATGGCTAACTGCACTAGCCAAGACTTTTCGTGTTTTCTTCTTGTTAAATGCAAACTTTCCACCACCCTAGGATCTACATAACTATGGCTAGCCCATGAATCAATTAAAATAATGAGTGGTCGGTTGTTAATCATACCTTCCACTTCAATCATGTGCGATTGAAATTATGCCTACTTGTTTTCCAAGGCTACGTAGATCCTCGGCATTATGCTACCCATGTCCTCCACTATTTCATCTTGTTGAATAGTATGGACAACTCTGGCTTTGCCATTTTTATTTGGACTATCCCTGTACTTGTGGTTCCCTTGACAGCCCCAACATTGAATGGGAATTTGTCTCTGCCTTTGTTCTCCCTCTTCAGTCATTCTAGGCTCTCTAAATGATGGTTGTCCTTGAAGACTGTTTCTGAAAAAGGAAGGCTTGTTTTCCTTCTGCCTCTGTTCCTTCTTAAACTTCCTCTGATCATTACAAGCCATCCAAAGGATAGGCCTTTCTCCTTCCTATTCATACAAGCATTTCATCCTTCTTATGGTTTCTTCCATCGACTTAGGACCATCATATTGAATCTTGTCACCCATGGAAAGTGGCAGTCCACTCAGATATCTCTGAATCTTGACAGCCTTGTCTTTGATGAATGGAACATACTTCAATAGTTCCAGAAAACTTCGTTCATACTCATCAATAGTCATGTTGCCTAGCTTGAGTTCGAAGAACTCCTTCATCTTTCTGTCATAGTATCTTTTAGTCACGTATTTCTTCTCGAAATACCTCTTAAATTCCTTCTAAGTGACTTCTTTCTCTCTAATGTGTTGAACTTGTACAAACTAATCCCACCACATGGATGTTTTTCCTTTCAGTTGATACATTGCAATTCTTCCTTCTGCATGGGCGGAATAATTCTACACTTGGAAATATTTCCTCATGCCAAGAAACCATGTCTCGACATCTTCCTCCTTCTTATGTTCTCCATCAAATGTCGGAGGCTTGATCTTGTTCATCTCCCCTTTCAATTCATCCTTTCCAAATTTTCCATGTTTTCTAGTAGGGGACGGGCTTGAACTGTTGTGTGTTTCCTTACCAGAATGCTTCGGGGAGAGATGGTAATGTCTAGTACCACTCCTCGATCTTCTTCTCCTCTCATGGGTTCTAACACTTCTTGATCTACTTGTGTCACTTTCTTTTTCCAATTTATTTTCTATTCTTTCCAGGCTCTTCAACATTTTTAAGTTGAATTCACCCTGCCAATCCCGAATTTTCATGAGCTTTTGGCTATCATCTCAGCGAGCCTGGGCATCTTTCTACAATTTTTCAATGAGTTTCATCATATGTCCTTCTTTATCTATCTCTTTTCTGTGCCCATTAGAATTTTTTCCCTCAACTCCCAAGTTGACATCCTTTCCTTCCCATTCGTCTTCTGTTTCAGAGGCAATCTGCACCTCTTCCAATTCCATACTCGGCGTCAATTTTTGGTTGGTGTCCTAACACTCATTGAACTCTGCACACACACTGTGCAATCAATCTGAGGTTTGTCAGGCCCTTAACCTTCAGGAAAGTTTACAACATTCATAGCCAACGTAAACAAGAGAAAACATTTGGAATCGAATAATTTTTCTGAGCTCCATCAGTTCTACAAATTTCGTCACTTCGAGACTTCAGGTTTTCGGTACCCGGAAGTTCACTATGCAGTGGATCCTAACCTTCTGTCGCAAAAATCCCTGAAATCCAAATTTTTGGGTTTCCTTGTTCTCTGGGCCCACAGCATAGTTGTCGCCCTTTAAACCTCTTACGGTTCTTCAGACTCCAATGGCTTCAGGACTTCAAGACTTCGGGTTTCGAGACTTTGGGTTTTGGTACCCGGAAGTTCACTTATGCAGGGACTTCTAACTCCTTGTCATTACAATCCCTGAAATCTGAAATTTCGGTTCACTTTACTCTCCGGGCCCATAGCACAGTTGTTTCCCTTAACCATAGTGGTGCGTGGTATGTTTCAGAGGGTCCACGTCACCATCGGTAACATCATCGGGTCCCACCACTCTCGCCTATATTTTCAATTCTCTGACGCATGGTACACATCCATGCACTCACGTCCTTTCCCAGCAAAAAAACCTAACGGTTAGGTCCCTTCTCAGATCTACTATGCAAATCTTTTTGGAATTTCAGGTTTTCGGGCATCGTGAGTTTGTGCACCCCACATCTCGAACTTCCATCTGCCGAAATCCCAAAAAATACATTTTATTCCTCCACTGAATCAAACGGTCAACTGCCTTCCTATAGTCTACGATGTAGATCATTTCGGGATTTCGCGTATCGCGATTCCCACGCTCCTGTGCAATTCAAAAGGGATTTTAATCCCTGCGCACATTTTCCAGATCTGACAGTCATGAGGGTTCGCCTTCCCTCCCGAATAGATCCTAAGGCTCCAGCACTATTGGTGTGGAGTCCTCTCTCCCTATGACCATAGACCACACCGGCTGCGGTTTCGCACACCGATATACCTCCTGAGTTTACTAGTGTCCGAAATTGGTCCTCCAGACACAATTTCTCCTCACACCCTTGGTCAAAAGACCACTCAACCGGCCCATCTAGGATCAGTGTCGAAACCTTGGCTCTGATACCAATTTGTAATGCACCTTTTTATGTTACCAATGCTTAATCACTCTTAAATAAAAATATAACACCACTTTGTACATATCTCATACGGGCATTATAGTAATAACATGCATTTAATCAAGAAATACAATTAAACTTAGAGTAAACATAAAATTTACTTCTATAATCAACAATCAATAGCATTAAAATTAAATTGATATACACAGTGGAATACATGAATAAACATCATCTGATACTTATCCTTGAAACAGTGGTAGATTCCACCAACCACGTGCAGGCCTTCCACGAATCTCCCAACCTTAGACTACACTGCTCATTAGCTCAGCAGTGGGTCACCCCCGAGCTGGGACTAAGCTCCACCCCAAGGCAAGGAATCATAGGCTAGGTTGAGGTTATAGGGAAAACAACACAGAAAAACCGAAAGGATTCTTCCCAAGATGCCATCTTACGCCAACTACTACCAGACTCTCATTCCCCACATGCTTGTTCCGCCCGGGAGTATACACCTTCACAAGCACAGTCCATCAGTGCTAACTTCCCTCTCTGGGTCTTGGAAACAAGCCATATTAGGAAGTCTCAGAGCCCGAAGCTGGTGCTGGATACTCTCTGGAAGAAACCACTTCCTAGCAAACTCTCTCACCTGGAGAGAATTGCTCACAGGCCTGAAAACCTGCCTCTTTCAACAACAGTCACCTCCCTCACCTGGAGAGAGGTCATACATAGGCTCAATCACAACTTGCATTGGCCACCAAGCCACGCGCAGTCCAACTCTGTGTGGCCACAACTCCCAACTGGAAAAACAAACACAGACTTCCCAAACAGGCTTAGCAATGGTGCAAGGTCTCACAGTGTTGGTTCTCGGGGACATGTGACAAACATTCCACGTAGGGAATGACACAGGCTCCACGGCTCAGAATGGAGAGGGTGAAATTTTCCTTTTCAGAAATGAACACCGACTTCTCATCTTTCAGAATAGAGGATATACACAGTTTTTTCAGAGCCAAACACAGGCTTTTCGGCTCACAGGGAAGTATGAGGGTTCTCTTCATAGCTCATGTCGATCGTACTGCTTAGAGCTCCATACACACTCAGGCAGTCTGATGGAATGGGTGAGGAACCACTCTCATGGTTCATCTCGTTTGTTTTATTCGCATGCAACAGGGTTGACACTTATCACCCATGGAACTGCATGTGTTCCATCAACATGCATTCCTTCCCATTTGGCAGTCCCTCATCCTTCCCCAAGAACTTAGGATAAAACATCACATTCAACATAATTCACATGCCTTTTTTTTGGAATAATAATATAATATTATTCCCAAGGACTTAAGCCCCTAGGCTCAACACTTAGCCCCTCTTCCCACCTTCCAGCCCCTAATTCCTTGCCCACTCTGTGGAAGCTCAGTCCCCCATCACTCATTCATCATGGTCGGTCTGAACACGGTGGCGTTTATATTTTATTAATGTGCTGCATACATACAGATACAAAATCAGGCCCTTGGCCTGCAACCCTTAGGCTCTCTAGCCTAACAATCACATAAGCCCACAGGCTTATACAAACTTGGCTCACCAGCCTACAACACATATTTACAATTCATTTCATAAACCAGATTTACAAAGGGCTCGGTCTTGGGGACACTACACTAAGGCATAACTTATATCACCCAACAACCATAAAGCATATACATCGACTTTATGGCCACCCTAAGACCAAATTTTGAGATACTTTGATTCCAAGACCATGTGAATAATCCCACGACCATGACTTTGGAAAAAAATACAACAACTAAATGGCAATCTGAACACGACTGGTTAGGGTTACCCTCATAACTGTGAGGAAGTAACCAGAAAGAATACACAGAGAGAAATCCTCCATCATTAAAACACAGAGCGATAATACCCCTATTCATTTAAAAATACACAGAGACCCACCATGATTTTAACCAACAGAGAATCCAGTGAATGCACAACTCAACCAAAACAGATTCTTTTACTTGCAAATCGAACAATTACACATTCATTCCATAGAGAAAAAAAACACATTTACACAGTTGCAATCCTCAGGAAAACACAAACCTAAGCATTACTGAGCCATTTTTCGTTCATACACAGAACGTAATTCATGGATGGGGTGAAAAAGAACCATACCTATAACTGAGAGCTTAAAAGGGTGAGTTGGTCAGTGTTTTCTTCCCAAGCCTGAATTACAGAGCTTAACCACCAGCAGATCAAAATGCAACAAGAACCATACTAGGGTGGCGGCCTAATGGGGGGAGTATGGAGTGGCATGAATTTACTGCACGTCACTTCCATCTCCTCTTCTAATCAATTCAGAAGTACAAGTGAACCAACACTCACCATATCATTTAAACCATGTAATCAATTTCTGAACCATTGAAAACTGCAACCATATTTCTTGCCAAATGTGCCACCCAAAACATTCGCGTTAACCCTTGTCAAGTTTTCATGCCATACCATATGCATTTCCATATCATATGCGCCCAAAATAACTCAAATGTAAATTGCATAGCCACTAACCAACCATTTAATAGTTAGGACTAACACTAACATGTTTTATATTTCCATTTTCACATAACCTTTAACATAGCTTAAACATAGGCCCTTTCTTTTAGGATTGTTTCCATAAGTTTCTTCTCTTTGTTTTGGTTATGTCATTAATAACAATTTCTTGTGTATGTGTATCCAGGTAATAAATCACGATGACATTATTTAACATAGAAATTGTAAATATATGTCAATCATAACATAAAAATAAATCTTTAAATAGCATAACATCCCACAAAATGCATTATCCACTTGTTACTATATCCAAAATGAAACCATGACTGCAATGTCAACCATATAGGACCCTGTAAGCAGCATCGAAACAGCAATAGAAAAAGTGTGATATGACTATCTTCGAGCCTCCAGTCTACAAGGGGGTCCCACCTACTAGTATTATATTATTAGCATAGTTTAAATAACGGGGCTTTAGAAATACTTTGCGGGAGAAATTCCTTGTTGCGATTTTAATGATAAACAATGAGTAAGAACAAAAGAGAAGTTATTTGGTGTACCATATGTAGGATAGAAGGATACCATAAGAACAAATGCCCAACATTTGCACAGTACATGGAAATAGGACTACCAAACCCTTTTCCATCATGAGGACTATGGTGTGAGATTTGTAAGACACAGGGGCATGATCCATATCATTGTCCAATGATGCATAAATACTAGATCATGCCTAAGAGTTCATATTGCAACTTTTGCAAGTTAGTAGGCCATGATGACAAATATTGTAAGACAATGGAGCTTATGAGGGAAAGAACATCAGACGCCTATAGGGTGTAGGCAGAGATGATGACAGGGAAAGTTGCACCACAGTTTAACCAAGTACCAGACCTGTATAACACTGTGTTGCAGCAATATAACATTGCGCAGATGTAGTAAAATACTATGTAGCTGCACTATAATATCGTGTTGTACAATTCGACGCCTCAGTACAATGCACTATGAGGAGATCGAGTTGGATACAGAGGTGGGGGATGAGGTAAAGGAGGCTTTGGAGGAGGCAGAGGACTGGTGGCATGCCATAACTATTAACAACCAGGGAATTATGCAAGAGAATGTCCACTTCCACCTTTGACATGTATGTATTGTCATACATCCAACCATGACATGGAAGACTGTCTGACACTATTGGGGAAGATCTAGGAAAAGAAAAATAAATAATAATGTTCAATGGATTTCTTCAAAAGGGAGGGATGATGGAAGAAATATCAACATAGTTACGTGCGGAGGAGATAAGAAAAGAAATGATGCAGTAAGATAAGATCCAGCACAACACCAATGGGTGAAGAAAAATGTTGAACCAAAGAAGTAGTTTAATGCACAAAATGAAAAGGGGATGTTCAAGCAAGCTGGACATTAATTATTGAAGCCAGACATTGCATCTGCATCAACTGCGTAGCATACTCAGAACATACCAACGTACGAGATGCCTTCATCACTGGATCCCACTAATTAAGCACAACTTCTAGGATAAGTAAGTACCATAAAGGCTTTTATGCAATCATGTGTTAAAGTACTAAATAATCCATCATATGTTAAAGTGTTACAAAATATGTTAGAAATATGTAGCACAGATGTAGAGGGAAATCTAGAATAGAAAATAGTTAATCATTTTCATACAAGGAGGAGAACAAGCAGAGATTTCAAACTGAATGCCAATATTGGATATTTCAACATGGGGGATATTATACTATATTTAGGCTTCTAAGTGAATGTACTAGCCAAGAAGACATGGAAATGTATGGGAGAGCCCACACTAGGATATTTACCTATTCAGCTGAAACTAGCAAATCAACACAGGGTTATGCCAATTGTAAGGCTAAAGGGCATGACAGTAGATCTGGACAGAGTGCGCACTAAAGCCGATTTTGAAGTAATAGAAATAGTGGATGGCACAACACCTTATCCAGTGTTTCCTGGTTTTTATTGGGTGTTTGACAATCAATCCATAATCAATATGAAGACAAGGAAGATGACATTCAATTTAGAAGATTATAGATTCATTGTGCCACTAGATCCATCAGAAGGAGAAAGGTTTGTAGAACCCACTTTCTTAGACGTCGAGTAAATTAACTAGTTATACAGAACCACCATGCGAGAATAGGATTATGTGAATCCAACTACAGATGGGGTACCTAGTTGGAGAATTATCTCGTTATGCATGTCGGACTCAGATATAGGGTTGGAGAATTGGCAGCAGAGATTATATGAAGTCTCCACAAGAAGGTGTGCAAGAATAGATTGTGTATTAAGATGGGTAGGTACAGAGATAAGAGAACCCCCCATCTTTCATGGGGTGAATGAATTAGAAGAATTCCTAAAAAGATATGAAGATGAAGTGTTAGAAAATCAGAGGCTCTTAGCTTTGGATATAGCACTCAAGGAAACACCTACAAGATGGTGTGTTGCACACAAAGAAACAGTCAAGGATTGGTACCAATGTAAGCGATTATGGTGCATCAGGCTTGGCGCATAACAAGGAAGAAATAAATTGTAGAGATATGATGAACAGGGGACACTAGAAGAACACTTGGAGAAGTGCAAAACACTATGGAGAATGACACCACCAAAATAATGGTCTCATCACTTTATTTACACATTGGAAGGAATTCCAACAAACTGGTATGTAGACCAAGAACTGTGTAGAGCCAGTGCAAAATGGACAACATTACAACAAAATTTTATAGTCACTTTATCATTTGAACATGAGAACCCCAAAATGGATTCATCACTCAAATAGATCAAAGGGGTGATTTTCATTCAAGAAACAGAGGTTCAACTTATAATAGAGTATCAGCAGCAGAATAGACAGACAGTTAAAGAACTATTGTCATGCTACTAGGTGCAGGAAGAAGCACTAGATGAAGATGACCCATGTAATATTCAAATTACAGAAGTTGAAGGGGAAAGGGAGGTGTAAGGTCCATTTCTCGAGTCAGAAGTATTTGTTGTGCCACTCAAGCTGAAGAAAGGAAATATTGGGACAAATGATAATCCCAAAATGGTCAGTATTGGGGATTACTGGGATGCACAGACAGTAGAAATAATAACAGAGTTGTTGCATGAATAAAGTGAGATGTTCCCAACAACCTTTACAGAGATGAAAGGAATAGCATGAGATATAGGAGAGATGAATATACCTCTTGTTGGCATGTTTTACAGGCAGTGTATGCTTGTCATTGATGGCAAGTACAGCAGCGATGATGGCTTGAGTACAGGAAGGATGTGTCGGGCTGGCACTAGAAGTCTTTTGGGAAGATGCTTCAGAGAAAGCTCAACAAGATCAGAGTATGCAGCATTGGATCTCATTGAAGATTTCCCAATGAATGTCAGATCTGAGCCCAAGGTCCGACCGGTGTTGGATCCAGGAGAAATTACATGCTCTTTAATGAGCAAGGTGAAATGTGAAACCCCGAAAAATCACCTCAACAAAGACTCCATTTCAAAGTTTCGAATACTGGGAGATGGAAATGACAAAGACTCTCATCATAAGGAGTCCCAAAGTCGTGAAACCTGAAGTCAAGAAATGATAAAGAATCCATATCGGAGTTTCGGATACCAAGAGTAGGAGGAGTCAAGAGTAAAGACTCTTCATCAGAGGAGTTCCGAAATTGTGAAACCCAAAGTCGCGAAATGTCACAGACAAGCTCTCTTTTGGAGTTTCGGGCACCGCGACATGGAGAGTCAAGAAACTTTACCACAGGAATACTGAAATTCCGATTCACTGAAATGAGAAATGCTGGAGTACCGAACCGTTGATCTGACTCCATTTCAAAGTTCCGGATATCGGGAGTTGAAGTGTCGAAACACTTCACCATAGGAGTACCGAAATGCCGAAGTGTCGAAATGCGAAATTGCGAAAAGCAGTTTTTGAATAAGGCTATGGTCACAGCCATTGGTCACATTGGTGAGAGATAGAGGAAAGAGATAGAGAAACCAAGCTCCATTTCGGGGATCGGGACATGGAGTGTAAAGAAATATTCACATTAAGGATGTCGAAATGCCGAATTGTGAAATCGTGAAAGCGCTTTATGGAGAAATTCTTAGTCATAGATGGTGGTCACATCGTCAAAGAGCTATAGGGGAAAGTTCAAAGCAGCAAGCTCCATTTCAGAGTCTCTAGGTACGCGACTTGGCTTGTAGAGACACTTGATCACACGAATTCCAAATTGTCAAATGCCGAAATGTTGAAACTATGAAATGAATGTAAGATTCAATGAAATCAATTCAAGGGTGCAGATGAATTTAAATAAGATCGGAGGGCTACTGTTGCACTTTAGAGTGTAACTGCTAGAAATGACTGATAGTTTCTGCCAGAGGACTCTAAGAGACTTCTGAGTGATTTCCAGAGAAGTTGAAGAGTCTCAAGGAATCTACCAGTGGAATAAAGACTATTCGTAGAGGTAATTGACAGTGAGATCTAACTGCCAGAGAAGATGAAGAGGTGTCATGATGATTAGGCAGAGAAATTAACATGGAGACAGCATGCAGAAGTAAGGGAGAGAGCATGCATAAGGTGCACATAGACTATAAGTATGCAGAACAAAGAAGAGATGGGCGGATGTTGTTGTGAGGGATTCAAGTGTGTAGAAGGAGGAGTGTGCAGCAGCTAAAATGGCGTGAAGAGGAATGGTGCATGTCATGGAGTTGGGGCACATAGCATTAAAGGAAGAAGCAAAGAAAGCGCAAGGAAGTGTGCAGAAAAATAGTGAGACACTAAAGGAAGGTTGAGGTGATCCTGTATAGAAAAATAGAAGGTCAAAAATCCCAGGAAGATGCACACAGAGAGACAGTGATACAGGAGAGCAGAGCAGCATAGCAGAACAGTGATAAGCCTGGCAAGCCAATGATAAATATTGTATCACTGTGATAAGTTTCATTAGCAAAGATTCATATTTTAGGGTGGAAATGAGGTGCTAGGGAGGACTATTTTCCTCAGAGGTTCAAGTGGGTTCTTGAACAAAGCGAGTTGGAGCTTCCATCTGGTTGCAGCCAGAGAAACCAGGGTGGCAGGGTGGTGCAAGGGAGAACTGTTGTTCTCTATTTTACAGGTTGGTGCATGTATGATTGGAAGTTGGTGCTTCCATCCAGTTGGCACTGGAACACTGGGGAGTTGGTGCTTCCCTCTAGTTGGTGCTAGAGAAACCAGTGAGTTGGTGCTTCCTTCTAGTTGGTGCTAGAGAAACCAGAGAGTCGGTGCTCTCAGCAAGTAGCATCTTGCAAAACAGAGGTTGCAGCCTCATTATGAGTTGGTGTTCATATGTATGATAATGTAAAGAATGTAAAGATTACTTATCATATAAAGAAGAGGAGGTTTTTACCCCTTATGGGTTTGCTCAAGAAATATCCTTTTTTGTGTATCTCATATGTGTGACTGATGTTGAATGTACTATTACGTATTTCCCTTTATTATTGTGATTATCATTGAGTGTTTTGTAAAGAGTTAAAATAAGCATAATTGTTTAAGAACGATAACAACTAATTCACCCCCCCCCCCTCTCGGTTGTCCAACACCTCTCAAAACTAAGGATAGATCAGTCAGACAATGACCGTATAGACTGAACCCAATATATAAGAAGAAAGTAAAAGAAGAAATTGACAGAATGTTGGAAGCTAGAATAATATAACCAGTGGAGGAATCTGAATGGGTAAGCCCTATGGTATTTCAAGAGAATAAGCAGGGAGGGATAAGGATCTGTGTAGATCTCAGGAAATTGAATGATGCTTGCCTACATGGCCCTTTTCCTACCCCTTTCACAGATGAGGTATTAGAGAATGTAGGAGGCCAGGAAGCATACTCATTCACAAATGGATTCTCAAGCGACCATCTGACTAAGATAGCTCCAGAAGATAAGTAAAAAACCACTTTTTCCACGGAATGGGGATCCTACTAGGACACATTCAAGCCTTTCGGACTGAAGAATCCACCAACAATATTCTCAAGAGTAGTCATAGTTGCATTCAAAGAGTACATCCATCAGTTTTTAGAGCTATATCTAGATGATTGGACAGTCTACAGTCTGTTGAAATATCATTTAGAGGTATTAAGTCTAATGTTGGAAAGATGAAGGTAGTGTAATATATCATTAAATATCAATAAGTGCATCTTTGGGACACCTTTTGGGATACTATTGGGCCATATAGTGTGCAAACAAGGCTTTCTAGTAGATCCTGCTAATATTGCAGTGATTGTCAATTTACCACCACCAAAATCAGTACATCGGTTGAGAGAAACATTCGGACACATAGGCTACTACAAGAAATTCATAAAAGGGTATACGTAGATCACCATGCTAATGGTGAAATTGTTGAGGAAAGATAGTAAATTTCAGTGTAATGAGGATTGTTAGCAAGGATTGGACACTCTAAAAGAGAAAATGGTAACAACACCAATACTAGTATTCCCAGATTGGGAAAATACATTTCATGTGAATGTAGATGCATCAACGATAGCACTTGGAGCTATTCTGGCGTAGCCAGGAGAGGGAGAGTTAGAACATCCTATAGCATTTGCAAGAAGAAAATTGTCAGAGTCAGAGAAGAACTATAATACTATAGAAAGAGAAGGCTTAGCAATGGTATATGCATTGCAAAAGTTCAGACACTATCTACTTGGGAAACACTTTAAAATGTTCGTAGATTATTCTTCTCTCAAATACCTAGTCAATA
>JZKD02S0318279.1:159024-179643 GCA_000966675.3 Picea glauca | reverse complement strand
GAATACCACTCTGCCCCCAAAAAAACTACTTTTGCATCTTTTCGACCAGTACTCTTCTGAGGCCAATTATGGGAAAATGAAAATTATTTTTTAAAAACCGAGAGAGGTTTTTCTCTAAAACAGCCTGAAGAACAAAAACCTCTCTCATTTTTTTCACAGGTGACATGTGCAGGGAGAATCGAATCTGTCTTTTAGCCTCATTTTTTGGATTTTTGGTTTTTCTGTTACTGTCCCGATCTTACACGAGCTCGTACGGCCAGCTGGAGGAGAATTTGGCAAAACTGAAGGATTTTTTTTCCCAGAACATGCCCATATAAAATAAACTCCTTCATTTTTTTCTCAAGTGTTAGCGTTGAAGAGAAACAGATGTCTGTTTGGACCCCTTTTTTGCAGAAATTAGGCTCGTCTTTCATGGCGGACAGTTCCAGATTTTAGGGGATTTGTGGCTATTTTTGGTCGAGGCAGTTAAATACGACTCACAAAACTTGTTGGGGAATCTCCCCTATTTATTCAAAGTATTTTAATGTAAAAGGTTGTTGATCTCACGCCCAAGCAGGCTAGGAGCACTATAACTTCTATCAAGAGATTTTCCAGAAATATAAAGAAACATTTCACAGGATTCTTGCATGTTAGCTATTGGTGAAGTTTTTCCCTCATCATTGAATGTGTATCTGCCTTTGTTATCATTGTGTTGTCCATCTGATATTTTTAAAAGGAGTTAAAGTTACAGGATTTATCTTTGCATACCCTATTTTCGGACTTTTAAAAATCTAAATGTTTGTCTTTTGATGTTGTGGTGAAGAAATTATTAAATGCTTCTTTACTGTGATTGATAATCTCACCTTTTCTGCTAATCCACCACTTATTCCCAAATAATCCAATAGTTGTGTTATCTCACCCTGTGAAAAGACTTCTTATAAACTATTATTTGATCTTTATCTTTATGAACAGACCCCATAGCCCAATAGAAGCGTGAAACCTTTTCCAGCCAATCTACAGAAAACTCCAAGAACATAACCTTGTTCTACATAACTAGCCTAATATCCTATTTCAAACAAATCTAAATTTGACAGAGAGATCCCTCTCTGAGTCTCAGAGGGCTAGATCCCTGACTCGAAGCAGTTTTGATGTTGCCTCTGTGATTGCCTCCACAGCCTTGGGAAAATTACAGAGTGCTAATAGAATGGCGACCATACTGGGGAACCTTCCCCAGTAGTACACTTTAAAGTTCCAGATCTTATCACTGATGGTGGACATTGACTAGACACAAGAAGGCTGAGATCATTCACCGGACGACTCCAATCAGCTCCAGACAGTGCCAACTCAAAGACTCCACTGGAGGAAGAAACTAAAGCATGACCAAGCAACCTAGAAAGACCAGGTACTCAAGCTCAAATTGTATTCATGATATTATTGGTTTCATCTGCAATTACTTTCTCTCTTATCATGATCCTGGTCCAGAGTATATTGGTGAAATTCAGGATGATCATTTTCAACCTAAAGAGCCCCAAGAGACTAAACCCAAAATTGTAGATTATGTACATGCTCATACACCTGTGAACATCCCAGATGCACCTGTAGAATTCCTAGTGAGACATAAGCCTCTTTCTTTATCTCCTACTATTGCTAAACCTATGGATGATTGTAAGCCTCTTGCTTCACCTCATGTACCTGCCAAAATCCCAGACAGATACAAACCCCTAGATTTTCCTCCTATCCTCCATGACCTCCCTGCAAATTACACCAATAATCTGCCCAAGTTTGATGGAGAGCATGTCAATATTACTGCTGAAAAACACATCTAGAGGTTTGAAGATTTTCTTGACCTTTATGAGGTTGAAGATGACAATGTCTATATCAGGATGTTTTCCCTGTATTTGCAAGGTAAAGTTAAAAATTGGTTTAGAAATCTGCCAGCTGCAAATATCAGAAATTTTCATCAATTTATGCAAGTTTTCCTAGATAGATGGGTGGTCATGGGAAATGTTTTCCTCATCCTAGAAGAGTATGACCACCTGAAAAGAAATCCATGGGAAACAGTACAACAGTTTTCAGCAAGGTTCAATAAGGTATATCATGCAATGCCTGTTGATATAAGACCACCCCCAGGATCAGCTCACTTGCATTTCCCAGATGCCTTCGATCCTGAGATGGCATTCCAATTGAGAGAAAGGAACACGGCAAGCCTTGAATAAATGAAGAACATTGCAGTTGATGTGGAGGAAAACTTGTTGATCAAAAGATCAAGGGTAAAGAACAAAGAAAAGGAGCAGCTGAAGTCATCAAAAGCTAAACTGGACATCATGCTACATTGAATTCAGAGAAAGAAAAGTTCATTGTTCCCAAACATTTTGTTGTTCATCCTTGGTACCATGGTTTGTATAATGATTCTTTCATGTATTCAATTCACAACACAGTCAAAGATGAAGCTCCACCTCAACTTGCAGAGGAACAACTAGCTGATATGATGTGCATGTTTGGTGGAATTCCTTACTTGGATAATCCACCCAAGTATGATCAGTATGATGATGATCATGAGGATGAAATAGAGGTTGATTGTTCAAAGAAATCAGCCACATATGAATGGGAGGAAAAATATCATTTACAGTTTAGATATGAAAATCATCCCTTGCACAACAGTCATGACAGCGATGAGGAAGAGACAAAAAATTTCAGAGTAAGGAAAAAATCTTTTCCCTTATGTTTCTCTTCTTTTCAATTTTTGAGAGGAAATGGTAAGCAAGTTGTCAATAGTAGAGAGGGAGAATTTTCTGATCAACTAGGTAAAGATGTCATTGATGATGTGGAGGCTTTTCTAAATCTAGAGTTGCAGCCCTCTACCTACTTTGATTTTCAAATTTAAGATGAAAGATTAAAGCCTAAGGAAAATTATGAGTTAATCCACAATAACTTTGTACCATTATGCTTTAATTCATTTCAGTTTTTGAAAAAGAATCTTGAGTATATGCTAAAGGATAAATACACAGAAAATCAAGAAGTTTCAGTGGAACCAATGCAGCAGTCAGTTCAATTTCTACAGGATCCAATATCAGATGTGTTGGATGACTGGTGTTGTCAAAGTCATATTCCATTATCCAGCTATGGGATAAAAAGATGTTATGATATTGACATGATCAGGCAGGCAGCTTCATTATCTTTTTCAGCAGAAGTCACATTAGAAATCCCATCAGAGCAGTTGCAACCATGTCAAGAAGCACATGAGGATGCAAATAGAACAACTACAACATCAAATCATGAAGTTGAGTTGGTTATATTTGAATATCCGGTAATAGGTCAAGTCTATCTTGACCCAGTGGCTATTTATATGGAGAAATTGTTCATCATAGAGCCACAATGCATTTCCAACTTTTCTGTTATCTGTCATGTTTATCAAGCTCTTTGTAGTGAAAACAAGGATGGAAATCATTTCATGATGCCTATGCAAGTTCTATTTCTGATATTTAGTAAAAACATTGAAAGAGTAGAGCTAGTAGAGCAGTTGCTTGACTGGCTGCATTGGCATTATTGTATCATTTAGAACAACAAAATTATCAGTAGCATAGGGTAGGTAGGAAATCATGAATAAGCTCAAAATTCTGAGCATCTCTTTTTCAGAAGTGTTCATTTTGATTTGGTTTTCAGTTGCAAGATCACAACAGGTACAGGTTTCAGAATAAGATTTTGGGATCAACCCAATGGATAAAGCATCGGTCTGCATGTTCATAGGTCTGTGGTTCTTGACACCTCCTAAAAGAAGTTGCCATCCCCAAGTGGAGCCACTGTTATAACCCTATAATTCATAGTATCATCTGGTGACTGGAAATTTTTCACTCTGGATGTATATTGGCTTGCAAATAATATTTCATCTCTGCAAATTATTTTCAAGGAAAAGAAAAGAAAATTCATGGTTGTTGACACTGAGTGTTTTTTCCTAACCCCATGGAGACAAAAGAAAGGGAAGCAGTGCAAAAAATCCACATAATGCACTTATCCTAAGTTTTGGAGCAAATATGACTTTGCGCTCACAGAGTAAAGATGTGCATCTGAACAGCTGAGAGGTCAGCACATATATCTATGGTTGAAATTGAATTCCGGACCCCCCCGACCATTCTGCCTTTCACGATGGGGGGGGGGTCCAAAATGAGGCATTTTTTCTTTGGCAGGCCCTATCCCAACGTGTCATCCATCCATTGCAACAGGCCTCCTCCGCTCCATGCTACATCCTTCATCCACGTTGCGCCTGTCAATCCCTCACCCTTCATTCCTTCTCCCCTTCGCCAATCTTACCCCTCCACGAATAAACAAACTTGGGATAAAATCATCAGGTTAATAGTTATGATTAGACCTGTTAATGATAAATTAATTAATTAATTAATAATTGAGCTAGCGTGTTAGTAATTAATCAATTGTTAATTAATTAAATTAGTGATTAAGTTAGTAGTTAAGTTAGTTTATTAGAATTAAAATGTTAACATATAATAAACGAATTAGAAATAAAACAAATTAAAACAAAAAGTATAATAAACAAATAATAAATAAAATAAATAAAAATTAAAACAAAACATAGTAATAAAACTAATAAATAAAAAAGAAAAACATATAAAATACATAAAACATAAAAAAAAACATAACATAACAAATTTTATAAACAAAATAAAAAAAATTAAAAAACTAAAACTAAAAAAACATACTATCCTAAGTCTACTCACCCAAAACCCCACGCATACCTTCATACATCACATCAAAATTAATCAACGGACGTAAAATTTTCCGAACCCCCCCTCTCCATCCGAAGTTTAATGGGAGGGGGGGGGGGTCTGGAATGTTTGTTTTATGAAACCATTCCTTGGACAGGTTTCATCCCCACAAGCCATCGGACCCCCCCCCCCCCTAAAATCGCTTACCACCTTAGGGGGGGTCTAGAATACCACTCTGCCCCCGAAAAAACCGCTTTCGCATCTTTTCGACTAGTCTTCTTCTGAGGCTGATTCTGGGCAAATGAAAATGAATTTTTAAAAATAGAGAGAGGTTTTTCTTTGTAATATCCTGAAGAAAAAAAACATCTCTCATTGTTTTCATAGGTGCCATGAACAGGGAGAAGCAAAGTTGTCTTTCAACCTCAGTTTTCGGATTTTTGTTTTTTCTGTTACAGTCCCGATCTTGCAAGAGCTGTCACGACCAGATGGAGGCGAATTTGGCAAAACCGAAGGAGTTTTTAATCCAAAACATGCCCATCTACAATAACCTCCTTCATTTTTTTCTCAGGTGTCAGTTTTGAAGAGAAACAGATGTTTGTTCAGACCCATTTTTTACAGAAATTAGGCTCGTCTTTCATGGCGGACAGTTCCAGATTTTGGGGGATTTGTGGCTATTTTTGGCCAAGGAAGTTAAATACGACTCACACGACTTGTTGGGGAATCTCCCCTATTTATTCATAGGATTTTAATGTAAAAGGTTGTTGATCTCACGCCCAAGCAGGCTAGCAGCACTGTAACTTCTATCAAGAGATTTTCCAGAAATATAAAGAAACATTTCACAGGATTCTTACATGTTAGCTATTGGCGAATTTTTTCCCTCATCGTTGAATGTTTATCTGCCTTTGTTATCATTGTTTTGTCTGTCTGTTTTTTTTAAAAGGAGTTAAATTTCTAGGATTTATCTTTGCATACCCTGTTTTTTAACTTTTAAAAATCTAAATGTTTGTCTTCTGATGTTGTGGTGAAGAAATTCTTAAATGCTTATTTACTATGATTGATAATCTCACCTTTTCTGCTAATCCACCACTTATTCCCAAAGAATCCAATAGTTGCATTATCTCTCCCTATGAAAATACTTCTTATAAATTTTTATTTGATCTTTATCCTTATGAACAGATCCCATAGCCCAATAGAAGCGTGAAACCTTTTCCAGCCAATCTACAGAAAACTCCAAGAACATAACCCTGTTATGCATAACTAGCTTAATATCATATTTCAAAAAAATCTAAATTTGACAGAGAGATCCCTCTCTAAGTATCGAAGGGCTAGATCCCTGACTCGAAGCGGTTTTGATGTTGCCTCTTTGACTGCCTCCACAACCTTGGGCAAATTACAGAGTGCTAACATAGTGCACAGGCTAAGAGTCCAACTATGGAGGAAAAACTCAATCAGATTGCCCAAACTATCGACCAATCTAGGAAACAAATTGAGGAACTAAAGGAAAAGATGACTCCGATGACTCCACCAAAGGTTAGGGAACAGAGGAAAGTAGAAGCTGCACTCCAACTAGCAAAGTTGGAGAAACACGTTATCACATCAGTATAACTATTTGACAGAACAACACATCTTTGGAAAGCGCTAGAGGAAGATGAGCAAGTCCAATAGTGGGACCAAGAGGAAGAGAGGATAAATTCAAAAATATAGGACATCAAGCAGAGGCAGAGGACAATGGGCATCACTGAGTGTTTAAAAGGAACGCAGGAGATGAAGAGATTACACGCCGAACTAAAGATGGTGCAGGTTCACATACAAGAGAGACAGACACAGATGGAACCTCTTCAAGACCAAGCAATGCATCTCATCACCCAATTGGGGGAACAGAAGGATAACATGGAACAGACACGGGAGAAATGCACATCCATGGTTCAAGAGGAAGTCGCAGATCATAATTTAGACGCACTCACAGAAAAGGTTGCGCGGGTACAAATGCAAGGAAGGGAACCTATAGACAAGTTCCATAGTCTAGGAGAGGTTGTCAAGGGAGCATAGAGTGCCTAAGTGGCTTGAGATGAGCCACATGTCAGTGTTGGGGGCTTGTTGGGCACAAGCCCATTTTGAGGAGAAGGCCAATTTTGGGGAAATTCGAAGAAGTAATGAAGGAACTAAATCAACGCCAAAAAACAGGGTAGCGGCGTCAAAAATAAAGGGAAGCAGTAGCGCCAGAAATTAAGGGAAGCAGTGGCATCGAAAGCTAAGGAAAACATAGTTGGTAGGAAAAGAAACATGTGAAAGGAAAACGCACATGTAGAGGAGGGAAGAATGCAAGGCATGCATGCAAGAATACATAACCATGCTAGGGTTAGGGTTTTTGTAAGAGGATGTAATGGCTGATAAGACAAAAGCATGTACAAGTAGGCACCTAGGAGGTCTAGGTCAGGGTTCATCATTCATTGTTAGTGGGAAGATTGTTATTGTTTTGGATCTAAATGTCTATAAAATTCGATCTTACTTTGTAAGTTGTTGAGCTGAGGAGGGGAAATAGGGTATATTGTGAGGGTTAGATCACAGGATGAGGAACCTGGTGTGATCTAGTCTACCTCATTGTAAGGTCTTGACCTTGTCAATGGAGAATTCTAATGTGTACGGCGCTATTTGTATGACAGAACCATAAATAAAAGAGCCAAGAGACAAATCTTTGTGGACGTAGCCCAGGAGGGGGTGAACCACGGTATATCATGTGTTGTGTGATTGAATGTTGTGTTTCTCTTATGTTGTTAATGATTAGATGTTAAACAAATGTGTGAATGACTAGATAGATTTTGTACTTTACATACATGAGCAAGAATGATAGGGTATTCCATATAAGTTGAATGTTAAGTAATAAATGAATACTATATATTTTAATTGCATATCCCCACTCATTTCCTAGGCTGCAAGCACCTGAGCATTGCAGACACTCATAAGAACTATCTCTGGTGAGATTGTGCAATGCATCATGTGCATTGTGTTGCCTTCCAGTTTACCAGGAGGGATGATAGTTTTAGAGGGGATTTGTTGGAAACCAAGTGGAACTGAACCTAGGTCATCCCAGGAAGGGTAGAAAGGATGAAGTATAACCAACACATGGTTATTGGCCCGATCAGGTTGAATAGTCTGTCTCCTAGGGACATGACGTCATGATTAAGATGACTGATATAAAACTGATATTTTCTAAGGAATATGAGTAGAGATTGATATCTATGGAGCATATGACCCAATTGAAAAAATAGTTTGATATTGGAATTCTTGTAGGAATGGTCTCTGTATCCCATAGGGTGGCTTTCATCTTCTGGGAGGACTAAAATTATTCTAGGACGTAGATCCAGATTAGAAGAATGATCCTTGTAGCCCATTGTGGGGCTTTCAACATCTGTTAAGATATCTATTCTTCTAGGATATATGTCCAGATTAGAAGAATGGTTCATGTATAACTTTGTTGAGTGGGTGATGCATGTGATACACTCTATTGAGTGCGTTGAGTTCAATACATGACTTATTCAACATCATGCCCAATTACTCAGATGGAGAATGGCCTTGAGAGATGATGCAAAGGATGATGTATGTTGATTCTTAGATGTTGTCAAATGATATTGATAGTGATGATTGTGCTCATGACTTGATCTACATGATCATGAGATAGCCTGTGTGTCTATGATGATTCTATTGATAGAATGGTTTGTGTGTGCTCAATACCATTATCGTTAATACCTCCCTAGCTAGGAGGGAGTGCTGATTTTATAGTAGCTGCGGGAGGTATTAACCTCCACGTGTAACCTTTGACTAGAATGGAATATTCTAGAAGTAAGGGAAACCCTAAACAAATGTGTGAAAACCCTAGAAGACAATTCAGCCTACAAGAATAAATAATTTTAGAATATTATCTTCCAGAAAGACAAGTCGGCTTCACGGGAAAAAGATAAATAGAAAATATAATTACCAGAAAGTCGGGTTGGCCCATGCAGAAAAGTCACTAGATAGATTCATATAAATAGAGGACGTTTTAGCTCATTTGTACACTCAATCAGTGCACAAGTCTTGTGGAGAGATGCAGTTGCAGCTGCAAGGAGGAATAAGGGCGCATGGTCATTTCTTGGTCTTGGTCTCTCTCTAAGTGATATTCTTGGTGATATTCTTGGTAATACTCTTGGTGATATTCTTGCTAAGTATGGCAAAATTTTGAGAGAGTAGTGCAGTTACAGTTGTTGTAGTTTTGTATGGCACTTTTTCTATGGATATGGATATTCTCTCTCTTGTGCGCTACCGTTGGAGAAGTAGCTCTCTACTTTTCTTCATTTTTTGTTGCGATTAGAAGCTAGGGTTTATCTGTTGGTTCTAGTATGGATTTCTGGAATAATTATGTCAAAGTTTAAGGTGCTTGGGGGTGCCTGGGTGCCTATGGTTGGGTGAAAATAGTGATATTTTATATGTTAAAATGAGCACATCAATTATTTTAACACTTTGTATATGAAGAATGATGGTATATGTAGTACAAATGTTTCCAACTTCAACCCCCTATAGCATTCTAAGAATAGGGGCTTAGAAAAATTGGTTAAGGAAACTCTATCTAAGTGGAGTATTATGGTCAGGGATGAACAATTTGTAGCAACATGTAATGGATTTTATGGGGATCTCCTCATATATCCTTCTTGTAGTTGAAATCAATCTTTGAAAACATTGAAACTTTTACTTCTCAGCTCAATGTCAATCTTTGTAGCATCCCTTATGCTCTTTCCTTATTTCATGGTATTTTAAATTGTGTTCTGCTGCATATTGGTAGCTTAAAGAGTGTTTTGGCATTTTTTGGCATGCATGAACAAATTCTCATGATTATGATTTTGGGTGGTATGAGCACTCTTCCCTTTTCATTTCAAAATTGTTCCACACTCGAGTTATCCCATCCTTGCTAGTAATGTGAATTTTATCATTAATATCTTATCTCTTGATTATGTTACCTGTAAATTATTGCAATGGTGTCTTTTCCTTGTCATCTAATGATGACTTAAGTTGCCACCTTAGATAAATCAATGACCCCCTTTATGTGGAGATGCAAGGCCCACCTTATTGATGAGGGAATTTGGTTTGATTGACCATGAAAAATATATTGGGGTGCAATTGTTAAATCAAGTGAAAACGAGTTTGAACTATGAGTGAGTGAGGTACCTGGTATAGTTCACTTGATTTTCTTGCATGGAGGATACTTGATGATGTTGAAGGAGTATTTTTTGTAGGTCTCCTTTTATTATTGATTTTATCATTTGAGATGAAAAATAAGCATTTTTACTATCTCTTATAACTTCTTGTAGGTATGTAGGGGATCTTATATCTTCCTATAGGTATGTAGGGGATCTTGCCGAAAGTTGATTTATGGGACATGTTATTGCACAGTTTGTAGCTAGGTCAAATGGCTAGAAGGTAGAGGCCAAACTAGCGTAACATGAACCTACCCCACCCAATGTCACCACAATGGGGAGGTTCTTTCTAATCAGGGAGGTTAGCCTAGGGGAGACGTCCCCGGTAACTTGGGGTTTTGAAGAGGCAAAGTTATAAAGCTTAAAGTAGAAGTTCCTCCTCACAGGTTACCACCAAGGTCAAATAATCTAGCTAATCAACCAATAAAGAAGTGTATGCCCAAATGAGAACACCTGCCCGGAACAAGACAATAGAAAAATAATAGATATGCAGGCTATATTCAAAGGGTTAGTACTTCATGTAACTATCTAACATCAATATGCAAGCAATGTAAAACAATAGGTATTAATGAGATCAACATTTTATCAATATAGCAATGGAGAATATCAATTCATCAATAACTATTGAGATGATGTAGCTAACAATGTATTTAATCAATCATTTACTCAATAAATGCTTTCAATCATCATCTAAATGCTTATCATCAAAAGGTGTTGCATCAAGATGGAATAACCAAGTGTGACAACAGCCTAGTTAGGGTTAGTTAGTTAGTTAGGGTTTCAAATTTAAAAGTTTTAAGAGATTGTTTGAGCACTATCACTTCAACGTTGTGTGTATAAGATCAGTGCCTAAGGGTAGATGGAGTCAATTAAGGAGAGGACGCAATATTTGAAGGGATAAACGCTAAGGACAAGAGGGAAGGGTTCTAGAGTGTTGCAATGGCAGGGCCCTAGAATCAAAACCCTAGGGGAAAGAGGCTCACTCCAGTGTTGCTTAAGCAAGGCCTCGTGCTCTTTCCTCCTTCCTTAGATCAAACTTGGAAAAACGGCTAGCATAAAGGATAAGCTAAAACAAGAGAATGAGGTGAGGGAGAGTGTTGCAATGGCAAGGCTCTATCACCAAACCCTAGAATATGGACGGCCCTAGGTGTAGATAACCTAGGCTTGGGACGTCACCTCCCTTTTAACCTTTAAAAATTACAGCTGGCACAAAGGGACAAAGTGAAAAGAGTGTAGCAAACGCTAGGCTCTTCCTTTCTTTTTCAATGGTTGAATATTTCTCTCTAAGGAGACATGAAACAAGGACCTACTTGTGTGCTTGTCACCTAGGGTTTTAAAATCAGCGAATTTATAAGTAAATGCAAGAATATAAACCTACAACCATTCAATTAAGAAGTTTTTCAATAAAAACACTTACATATCATGATGAAAAGCATATGAAAACCCTAGTTGTAAACCTTCCTTCAAGAGAAATGCCGAACACGCCAAGAAAATCCTTCCATCAACAAGTGTGCCTCACTTTAAAAGACCAAATACCCAAGTAGGGAGAAAAAATCAGACCTCACAAGAGAGTGAGTTGTGTGTTATGTCAAATGAGGGAAAAACATCCTCAATATATAGTGTATCATAACCTATAATTAAATTTAGGTCATTAAAAATAGCCGACAAGGCTACAAACCAAAAATCATATTGTTTTCACATTAAATGTTTTTTAAAACCCTAAATGAGCAAAATATGAGACATCAAGCCCTCTTGAGGGAGACCTTAGGCCCTTTTGGGGCTAGTCCAGCATCTAGAAGTAAAACTTCATCCCTCCCTAGGCTCCTCCAAGCTACCACATGTGCCAGTCGTCCTATCAAACTGCCACATGCTCAAAGTGATGTCAAGGCCTCCTAGGTGACATCCTAGTCATCAAAGGGAAACGCTCCATCTGAGAAGGGTCAACCCCCTTGGACTGGGCTCAGCCAAAGTGTCCTAGATGGAACGCATTCTTCTTCTCATATGCAAGATCTCAACCAATCATTGTCCTGTCTCTGCCCCTGATGGGGTCCCAACGACCATCTGATGGGCTCTTCAGCCCCATGGAGGTCTGAGCTAATCATCTCCCCATGTGTACCGGTCCAACTGGTATCTGTCAGTTGGGCATGGTCCTGCACATCAAAAAATTTGCCCTCCATGGGCTCCTTAGTCACAGGGATCATATCAATTTCAATCACTTTTCACCATTAATGTTATCAAATACATGCATAAAAACCTTGATATATCATTCAATAGCTCAAAGATATTACAAATACCTACAATACAAAGTTGAAGAAAAAGACAAAACACCCTATTGGGCTAGTATCCATAAGGAGAGGAAAGTCTCCAAGGGGTATCATACAAGCCATGTAAAATGAGGTGATGTGGTCAAGGGATGTCCAGACATACGGGTAGAGTGAAAGATAAGGATGCATGGTATTACCTATGGGTGCCTTTGTAGAAGGCGAGTTGTACCCATCACGGATGCAATTATTTCCAAGCCCTTTATTACCTTTATTCTTTTCTTTTCTTTGCTTTCTTCTTTTTTATTTCAAGGACAAATTAGAGGACACTGCCTTGGCGTGGTGACCAGAGCTGGCAGTGTTACCCACAAGCACTTTCACAGAGATAATAAGGTTTGCTCGTGATGACACCCCCTTTCCCTTGGCCATGCAACCAAAGGTCACTTCCCTGGCGTGGTAACCAGTTAGTGGCAATGTCATACTGCTAGGTGCCCATGAACATTATAAGCCAGCTCGTGATGAGACCCCCTATCATCTTGGCTAGGTCTTGTTTTTTGTTATTTCTCTTCGGGTCCCTCTTGTTTCTTACTAAGAGGCTTTTTATTGCCTTCTCGGGGATCCCTGGGTGAGGCATCTCTAGGTTTCATTTTTATGGATTTTATCTTTTACCAGCTGCTTTTACCTTCTGGGCCTTTAGCCCTTTCTTCCCACGAGATAAGGTGCAACCCCACAACAGATTGTCCTCATGCTCGGACTAGGGGAGTGGGATAGATGAGTGGGAGATAAGATGTAAAAGTGATGACATGATGGGAGCAGACGATGGCTCCTCGGAAATTCCCCCAGTGGCAAACCAAAATCTATGGGTAAAGGCTTGCTAGGACACCCTGTCAATCCCCCCAACCATGGTCAGGTGAGTCAATGTAAGATCCAAGCAGTTGTCAGAAATAAAAGGATTAAGATGTATATATCTAAAGGTTATAATGATAAAAAATGACACATACCATGATACCTGGACCAATTACCTGATGGAGCAAGAGTCTTCTCTGATACAAGTCCAAGTCGAAGGTGATGGATGCTACTACTACTAACAAGACAAGTCTGATGAAGGAGAAGAAAGATGGGCCCTCCAGGGCCATGCTCAAGTCAATTCTACTCTCGGTACTCCATGTCTAGGACGTGTGGGCCTCGAGATATGATCTCCTAGTTATCCCTAGAAATCAGGGATAACATCTAGCTCCAACTCAGGGACATTTGCTTGCCATAGAGCACATGAGAACCTCATCATCTCTGGAATAACTTGCAAACCTGCTCAAACTCGATAGGTGCATCGGTAATAAATATGGGGTGGTATTGCTACCCTGCATATATAGACATATATATACTGAAAAATAATCAATAATGCAAAGCAAACTACTTACCTACACTTACCTTTGGTTGGATGTTTGGTGTAGTCAAATAACCAATGAAGCCAATCCAGCAATGTCCCATAATACCTGCCTTTTTGCTTCATCATAAACCATAATAGTGACAATTCAAGCATTAAAATGTCATGAGTTATAATGTATATCATATCATCGAAAAACTCAAAGTCTAACTCATGGAGGTGGGTGAGAGGGATAAAAACTTGCCAATTCCATCTCTAAGGAAAGTACTCAATCCACTTCAAGAAAGGGTCATGAAAAATGCAAGGTTCAAAAAACTGACTCAAAGGGCCCGCAAACTGGTTACCTAGGACATCCTCACGCTCTAAAGTTAAGGGATCGACAAAGATCTAGCAGATGACTGGCAAACTATCAAGGGAAAGTTGAAAAACCGGGATAACTGACTCAAACTTGTAGTACCTAACCAACCCTTGGATTCTAGGGTTTTCCTAGGAGGAAACTCAACATAAAAAAGGTACTTTCCAACTACACTTGTAATGGAAAAGCATGGTGAAGTAATAACAGGTGGTCGGGGTGAAAAGTCATGAGAATCCTTCTTTAGGCAAACAATGTTTTTACTCCTATCAAAATCCGAGCATAGTGGCAGTTGATAGTCATGTTCATAGGGTAAACCTAAGTGCTCGGAGGAGTACTCATCAAAATCCTCAAGGTAAGATCGAAAATCATCAGGCAAATATTGTACTTGGTCAACCTTGGGTGTTTGTGGAGAGTCAGTAAAAATCTCATCTCCCTGTTGCCACTAGTTAAGAGCTTGTTGTGATAATTGCAAAGGCAACACTTAGAGATGATTCTTTATGTCATAGATGGGATCCATATCATAACTAACTACATCCCACCTACATCTCCCAACATGTATGAACTCGTCAAAATCAACTATGTCAGTATCAGAATCATAACACGGAGGAATCAAAACATCCAATACTTATGTACTCTCTGTGTCATAAGGTAAAGAACCACTAAAAAATTGGAAGGGGGAATAATTTACCTTTCTTAATTCTTCCTATGCAAGAGCTTCAAGTATTTGGATAGCTTCATCAAGTGGAAGATCTGCCTGTACATCTTCAGTCTTGAGACATAGGGGATCTAGCTTGTCCAAGGGTTCCATTTCTTCTTCACTCTCTGAGTCATAGAACAAGGTATCATCAAAAAACTGGAAAGGAAAATGACTTACCTCATCCTCTTCATCTTGTGAAGGAGGGACAGGATCTTGGAGAGCTTCATCAGACTGAGGAGCGATCACTGGTTCTTCATCTTTATAATTCACATCTCTAGTTATATCTTTGTTGCATTCTATTAGATTATGGAAGAGCTCCTCTTCAAGGGGTTGATAATGGTCTTCATAAACCTCATCCCTTATATCAGAAGATTCTTGGTATTGATCATGATATGCTTTCCTAAGATCTTCTACAATCTCAGTGGTGAATCCTTTATGGTCTAAGGCTACCATGAGGTTTTGAAGGACATCTTCATACATTTGGCAATCTGGCTTAGTAAGGTCTATAAACCTATTGATGAGGTGTATGAAAGATGATATACCCCTGTCCATGCAACAACTCTTAAAACGATTTTGTAAGTAGGATAGCAGAGTGAGTAAGAATAATTTTATAAGAGCATCCTCTCCTCCCAACTTTATCTCGCTCAAATACTCCAAAAAATTTACTATGTGAAGAGCTGGGAGGCCCAAAAACATTGGAGAGTTGTTTAGCCATTTTGTATCAAAGTAATTTGGGTATCCTTGAAAACTTCTGAAATCAATACTTGGATACATTTTTTCCCAGTGTGCCATGATCCCATAGCTTGGAAGTATCATAGAAAGTAAGGTGGCATCCTGAGAAGTATCAGTGGAGTCGCTAGATAATTTTCCTGAAACTATCAAAGAAAAGGGGAAAAACACGCTAGTGGAGTCACCGGATAAGTTTGTAAGAAATGGTCTCTAAGGCAAGGCTTACCAAAAAGATCTATCATCTAAGGAGAATTGACTCAGTGTTCCCTGGCAACGGCGCCAAAATGTTATCGCACAGTTTGTAGCTAGGTCAAATGGCTAGAAAGTAGAGGCCAAACTGGCGTAACATAAACCTACCCTACCCAATGTCACCACAATGGGGAGGTTCTTTCTGTTCAAGGAGGGTAGCCTAGGGGAGCCATCCCCGGTAACCTGGGGTTTTGAAGAGGCAAAGATATAAAGCCCAAAGTAGAAGTTCCTCCTCACAGGTTACCACCAAGGTTAGATAATCCGGCTAATCAACCAATAAAGAAGTGTATGCCCAAATGAGAACACCTACCCGAAACAAGACAATAGAAAAATAATAGATATGCAGGCTATATTCAAAGGGTTAGTACTTCATGTAACTATCTGACATCAATATGCAAGAAATGTAAAACAACAGGTATTAATGAGATCAACATTTTATCAATATAGCAATGGAGAATATCAATTCATCAATACTATTGAGATGATGTAGCTAACAATGTATTTAATCAATCATTTACTCAATAAATGCTTTCAATCATCATCTAATTGCTTATCATCAAAAGGTGTTGCATCAATATGGAATAACCAAGTGTGACATTAGCCTAGTTAGGGTTAGTTAGTTAGTTAGGGTTTCAAATTTAAAATTTTTAAGAGATTGTTTGAGCACTATCACTTCAACGTTGTGTCTCTAAGATCAGTGCCTAAGGGTAGATGGAGTCAATTAAAGAGAGGATGCAATATTTGAAGGAATAAAGGCTAAGGACAAGAGGGAAGGTTTCTAGAGTGCTACAATGGTAGGGCCCTAGAATCAAAACCCTAGGGGAAAGAGGCTCACTCCGGTGTTGCTTAAGTAAGGCTTCGTGCTCTTTCCTACTTCCTTAGATCAACTTTGGCAAAATAGCTAGCATAAAGGATAAGCTAAAACAAGAGAATGAGGTGAGGGAGAGTGTTGCAATGGCAAGCCTCTATCACCAAACCCTAGAATATGGACGGCCCTAGGTGTAGATAACCTAGGCCTGGGACGTCACCTCCCTTTTAACCTTTAAAAATTACAGCTGGCACAAAGGGAAAAAGTGAAAAGAGTGTAGCAAAGGCTAGGCTCTTCCTTCCTTTTTCAATGGATGAATATTTCTCTCTAAGGGGACATGAAACAAGGACCTACTTGTGTGCTTGTCACCTAGGGTTTTAAAATCAGAAAATTTATAAGTAAATGAAAGAATATAAACCTACAACCATTCAATTAAGAAGTTTTGCAAGAAAAACACTTACATATCATGATGAAAATCATATGTAAACCCTAGTTGTAAACCTTCCTTCAAGAGAAATGCCAAACATGCCAAGAAAATCCTTCCATCAACAAGTGCGCCTCAATTTAAAAGACCAAATACCCAAGTAGGGCACAAAAATGAGACCTCACAAGACAGTGAGTTGTGTGTTATGTCAAATGAGAGAAAAACATCCTCAATATATAGTGTATCATGACCTATAATTAAATTTAGGTCATTAAAAATAGTTGACAAGACTACAAACAAAAAATCTTATTGTTCTCACATTAAATGTTCTCTAAAACCCTAAATAAGCAAAATATGAGACGTCAAGCCCTCCTGAGGGAGATGTTAGGCCCTTTTGGGGCTAGTCCAGCATCCAGAAGTCAAACGTTAGCCCTCCCTGGGCTCCTCCAAGCTGCCACACATGCCAGTCATCCTGTCAAACTGCCACACACTCAAGGTGACATCAAGGCCTTCTGGGTGACATCCTGGTCATCAAAGGGAAACGCTCCATCTGAGAAGGGTCAACCCCCCTAGACTAGGCTTAGCCAAAGTGTCATGGATGGAACGTCCTTCTTCTTCTCATATGCAAGATATCAACCAATCATTGTCCTGTCTCTGCCCCTGATGGGGTCCTAGCGACCATCTGATGGGCTCTTCAGCCCCATGGAGGTCTGAGCTAATCATCTCCCCATGTGTACTGGTCCAACTGGTACCTATATGTCGGGCATGGTCCTGCACATCAAAAACTTCGCCCTCCATAGTCTCATTAGTCATAGGGATCATAGCAATGTCAATCACTTTTCATCATTAATGTTATCAAATACATGCATAAAAACCCTGATATATCATTCAATAGCTCAAAGATATTACAAAGACCTACAATACAATGTCGAAGAAAAAGACAAAACACCCTATTGGGCTAGTATCCATAACAAGAGGAAATTCTCCAAGGGGTATCATCCAAGCCATGTAAAACAAGGTGATGTAGTCAAGGGATGTCCAGACATACAGGTAGAGTGAAAGATAAGGATGCATGGTATTACCTGTGGGTGCCTTCGTAGAAGGTGACCTGTACCCGACGCAGATGCAATTCTTTCCAAGCCCTTTATTTCCTTTATTCTTTTCTTTTCTTTGCTTTCTTCTTTTTCATTTCAAGGACTAACTAGAGGACATTGCCTTGGCGTGGTGACCAGAGCTTACTGTGTTACCCACAAGAACTTTCACAGAGATGATAAGGTTGGCTCATGATGACACCCCCTTTCCCTTGGCCATGCAACCAAAGGTCACTGCCCTAGCGTGGTAACCAGATAGTGGCAATGTCATACTGCTAGGTACCCATGAACATAATAGGTTGGCTCGTGATGAGACCCCCTATCCTCTTGGCTAGGTCTTGTTTTTTGTTATTTCTCTTCGGGTCCCTCTTGTTTCTTACTGAGAGGCTTTTTATTGCCTTCTCAGGGATCCCTGGGTGAGGCATCTCTAAGTTTCATTTTTATGGCTTTTATCTTTTACCAGCTTCTTTTACCTTCTAGGCCTTTAGCCCCTTCTTCCCACGAGATAAGGTGCAACCCCACAACAGATCATCCTAAAGCCTAGACTAGGGGAGTGGGATAGATGAGTGGGAGATAAGATGTAAAAGCGATGACATGATGGGAGCGGACGATGGCTCTTCAGAAATCTCCCCGGTGGCAAACCAAAATCTATGGGTAAAGGCTTGCTAGGACACCCTGTCAATCCCCCCAACCATGGTCAAGCGGTTCAATGTAAGATCCAAGAAGTTGTCAGAAACAAAAGGATTAAGATGCATATATCTAAAGGTTATAATGATAAAAAATGACACATACCATGATACCTAGACCAATTACCTCATGGAGCAAGAGTCTTCTCCGATACAAGTCCAAGCCAAAGGTGATGAATGGTGTTGTTGCTGATAAGACAAGTCTGATGAAGGAGAAGAAATATGGACCCTCCAGGGCCATGCTCAGGTCAATCCTTCTCTCAGTACTCCATGTCTAGGACCTGTGGGCCTCGAGACATGATCTCCTAGCTATCCCTAGAAATCGGGGATAACAAGACACAGTGAATTCAATTGTTGAAGGATGGTTGGATCATACGTATTATGGTACTTTGAAAGATCCCATACCATTGAAGATGAAAAAATTTGAAATCGTGTGCTAGAGAAGTTCTTGTTGTACCTTCTTGTAGAAATTTATTTATTGACAGTCTCTTATACTAGATTTTGTGAGATTTCCTATAGTTTCCTATAGCAATGCAAATAGATTTCTTCGTGTAGGTTCCTATAGCTACATTTTTTTACTGCACAATTTTGTATTTTCAAATTTTCAAGGGATCACATTTCATATTCATTTGATATCCCACTACTAAAAATAAAGGATACATCAATAAGTATTCATCATTGGGCCAAGATGTTGTTGGAAGATTGGTTGTTGTCATTGATGTCAACCCTAGTCATGGGTTTTCGACCGCAAGATTGATAAAGGTATTTGGACATGAAGGACAATGCACATGCATATACAGCACCCATGAATGGATAGTATACATCATGATGTTTCTGGTGGTATGTGACACGTCACATGGATCCTCATGGTTGAGGAGAAATGATTTTTTGAAGATGACAAAGTGAATTGTACATGTAGGCCCTGAAGATAATTAAAGAAAAGAATTACAAAATAAGAAAGCGTCAGGTCAGACCTAATGTTAAAAGGAAGTGAAATAAATTGTATAAATAAACATCATTATACATTCATTTGATACAAGTCAAATTTCAGAGGGAATAAGAAGAAAAAGAAGGTCGGATTTCAAGGGAGGATGAAGTCTTTTGGTGATGTGTTCTAAGGTATGTTATTTTCAGGTCATCTTACCATTTTTGCTATAACTTTTTTTCTAGAAATATTCATATGGTGAAATCTATGTGGTATTGAGAAGACATATCAAGGTACCTCTGGAAAAAATTTCAGCTCTTGATTCGCTATAATTATGGAGATACACTATGTGGAAGATAGGGTTTGTGACCAGTCCTGAAGCTAGTCAATAAAAAGGTGTTCCGGGTAAAATAGTCATAACTTCTTCATATAGAATCCAAATCAAGTGGAACCACTTCCATTGGAAAGAGTACGGACTATAGTTTCTTTTGTACGAGTTTCAGAATCGGATGTTAAATATTGAGTGCGGGGCATGTTGTACAAGTTGGGTCTTCTCAACAGACTAGAATTGAATAAAGTCTACCATTCTTTCTATAACCTCTTTTTGGGGAGGCTTCAAGGAGTGAAAATTGGAGGAGTTTCAACGAATACATTGAGAAATATTATCTACAGGATCAGAGTACTCCAAGAATTGAAGAATTGCATAAATTGAAGAAGTCTCAGGAAGTATTATCAGGTTCTATGTGATGATTGGTTGATGGTGATGATTTAGTGTAAAGTTTTATTATCTCTCATATATTCTTGGGTGGAAGGAAGGGGCAAGGATGGAGATTTCAACTATCTCTTGATATTGGAGGATTATATCTTCCTCTTGGAGGTTTATCCATCCCTCTACATTTGGAAGTTGTAGCTACCTTTGGAAGTCATTACTTCCCTTGAACAAAAACTATTGATTATTTATCATATATTTTGCATGGTGTATTGTGGTGTATTGGTGTAACTCTTATACTATTGTTCATTTCTCATTGGATATAATTGAATGGTTTAAGTATAAGTTGAAAAGGTTTTTTAAATTGTACTTGATA
>JZKD02S0318279.1:105789-121905 GCA_000966675.3 Picea glauca | reverse complement strand
TCCGCTTAAAGGTAGAAAGGCAGGGGGGGTCCGGAATCACATCTGCGTCGTTGATCCGGGCGCCGCGACCCTTGCCGTCCAGACTTGATTTTCATTTAATCATGGGCGCATTAGCACCCCGAACTTAGGACAAGTGGGTTTTTAACCCATTCCTTTGCATTCTAACCCCCCTTACAAGAAATATTGTTAAGATGCGCCCAGACCTTAAATACATGTAAATTGGAGATTGGCCCTCGATCAAGGGCCAATATTTTCCCAAAATAAAATATTGAACATGTCCCAAAATATTTTTGATATGCACACAGATCTTAAATACATGCTCTATACATATACTCGAGAGCATATTTTTATGACTTAAAGAACCAAATACATAAGCCCTAGAACTTATGTGGCTTTAAACTTAAAAATAAACAAAAAATTTATTTGGATCCAACATTTAAAATGCCCAATTTTGTTTCAATAAGAAAAATCTATCATATAGAACCTTTGTATCTGAGCCATAATCTTTTTTGAACCGCATCGCATTCATTGATGAATGATTTTGCCAAAATAGATATGGGAGGTGATTCCACAACATGTAGCCACCATTTATTCTGAGACATCTTTGGAGAGGTGCTCAGAGCCTTTTGTCAACTTTGTATTTTCACTATGCGCCATGAGTAATCTACTTTAGAGTTTTTTTGAAAATATTTTTTGCAAGAAAAATATTATTTTCAACCCACAATTCATCATATAGATATCAATCAGCATCTTGATTACCCTATAAAATTATAGGGTCCTAACATAGGCTCCACCTGGGGATGGAAGCTCCATAGGAGGTGTCAAGAACATCAAACCTATGAATTCGTAGACCAGTGCCTTATCCATTGGGCCATGGAGTCAATGCAGCTACAATCTTCGAACTGACTCAAATTAAACTGAACTCTGAACTATACATTGTCAACTGCAAACTCTACTGGAAACCACACATTGCTGAAAAATATGCTCAAATGATTGAGCTTATTCAAACTTCTACCTATACTAACTGACCCACAACCTACTCACTCAAATGATATGATATTTCCAATAAATCCAAGCAAGGAGATGGCCACTCACTAAGATTCTGCTCAAATCCTCCTTAAGCAGACAGAATAATATAAATGTTGGCAATCCAAAATGAAACTTAATTCCAAAACCTGTGTTGGTAAACAAACGAAACTCCCCCTTTCTTGATACTTTCAACAGATTATCCAAAGGATCATGAAAAATATGAAAAGTTACCTCTTGTTGACTTGGAGGGAACAAAAAGATTTCTTCTTTTAATGGTTCCAACATGCCAACCGAAAAATCTACAAAAACATAATCAATTACCTTTACTTGATGATCAACAAGAGGAAGGGTGTGGTCTTTCATTTGTTGAAGGTTGTCTTCAAAAGACATGGATGCAATCTGTTCATCAATATTGTAAAGTACATCACGTAAAATAATAACATGTTCTTGAAAATCTCCATTTGAGACAGCTGCACAAATATCATCCAAGGAATCTAAAACAATTTTCTCTTCTTCATAAGATGAACACTCGGAAAATCAATGATGTGAAGAACAAACTGGTCCATTCTCCTCATCCCTGTCTCAATCATTTGAAAATTGTTAAAAATATTTGTTAGGATCAAAGAAACAAACCTGGTGTACACTATTGTTGAACTGAATGGATGAAACATTACTCTTTGAATTGTCTATGCAAATAAACTCAGAATTTTGATCTCCATCAATGAATAAAGGACAACTGAAATGACCATCCTCATATATGTCTTGTTTACTAAAATAATGTCTAGACTGCTGCAAATTATCATCTATTTCAGAGGATGGAAGATAACTTTCATCATTAGAACTCTGTTCAGTTTCACTGTCATCCAGGGTAGAATCCATGATCTTCTCATGGTGGTGAAAAGGGTTTTCATTTAAAGAATCCAAGAGTTTATCATCCATAAACTCTTCATCACCATAAACACTTTCCATATCTTGAATAAAATTCTCAAAGTGATCACAGCAATCCTCAATTAAAAGCAAAGAAGGATAGGCTTCTCTATACTTCTCAAAAAATACTAACTGAAAATCCTTGAGAGAATAAATATAAGTAGGAGGAAGCTTTCATACCAAGACCGTGCTTTTCCTTCCAGAGTGGCCATGAACATTTTCATTAAACAATCCTCATGAAACCTAATATTCAGCTTACGCACATGCATATGAAATGTTATTAAATGAAGTGTAGCATCATCGCCATCTTCGTCTTTAAACACAGGAAAATATCTTTGCCAATTTACCTTAGGCATTTGATTTGGAAATCCTTGAATGTTATCTCGTTTTAAAGGAGCATACCTTCTTGTAATTGATCCCATCTTGAGCCTGTGGAGTCGCCAATAATTTTTTGTTTATGAATTTAGCAGACAATGGAATCACCAGGTGAATGATACAACCTTCCTCTGTTTGGATTTTTTTCACCATCAAAAGTCAAATCTGAACCTGATATACTTTTCTGGAGAACCTAAAATCTTGTCCCCAGCATGGTCGCCACTATGTTAGCACTCTGTAATTCCCATAGGTTTTCAAGTGTAGACTAAATTGACAGAGGTAACTTACAAAAACCATTTTTGAAATTGGGATCTAGCCCTGCCAGTTTCAGAGAGGGATCTCTCTATAGGATTTAGATATTTTTGAGTTTTAGATATTAGGCTAGTTAAAATAATATGAGTTTGTTTGTTTGTTTATAAAGTTTGGCTGAAAAAATGCATTAAAATTCCATTGGGCTATGAGGTCAAAATTAAAGATTAGGTTCTGATACATTTTTTATGAGGTTCCTTCATAGGGTGAGATAGTAAAAACATTGGATCTATTAGAATTAAAAGGGATGAAAAGATAGAACAGGTGAGAAAGTCAACCAAGCAAAGAAGCAATTAAGAATTCCTTTACTTAATATTAGATGAATAACATGTAGATCACTAAAAGACCAAAAACAGAGTGCACGAGACAATTTTTTTTCGTTAACTTCCTTTTAATGATTAGAAACAGAAAACAAAATGATTACAGAGTAAGATAAACATTAACAGAGAAAGATAAACATTACCAACGATCAAACGCAAGAATCTTGTGAATAGCCTTTTTATTACTGGTCGATCCTTTTGAAAATATTACACAGATAGCTCCTTGGGCACAAAAATTAACCCTCAATACTTCAAAGTGAGAAGTATTTATACAACAATTACATCTGATCCTGTCATTAATGATCAGGATATTGTGGAGAAAAAATCTAACTAACTAGATTACATATTACAAAATAATAGGAATGTTGATGATATGTTCGAATCCTTGGTGCTGATTCTGGGGAAAGTAGTTGGTGATTCATCACTTTGACTTGATTGTCTTCCTCATGCTGACTTGGAAATCCACCTCATCTTTACTCAAGTAAAGCACATAGGTCTTCCCACCTCTTTTGACTAGGTATGGAAACCTTGAGTAACCTTCTGTATGTTTCATCCATCTCAATGTACTTGGAAAAGGTAGGATTTGTGATGAAAATGTATTTTATCTCATGTTGGATGCTCAGGTCCAACTGTAAAGTTTCTAAGAAAGCCTTGTGAGTAATTCTCCCTTGTATACCTGCAAATTTAGAACCATTTTTTTCTACTGCGAAGATATTCTTCTTGTAGTCTGACAGAGTGATGAACTTATCGTTTATCACTAGTAGTCCTGGACGCCCTCTCTTGTGCAATGTGTCGACCTTGCTGAAAAACCTTTGCACCCCAATGTCCATTGTCTGATCTTTCTCTGCTAGTTGCAACATCAATCCTTTCTTAGTCAAAACCTTCTTGACCTCAAGGATAGTCTTTGTCCTATATTCAATTTCCAATACCTCTAACTCCTCTTTGGTCCTGGAGTTTAAGAACCTGATGATTTTAGTGGCCTCTATAGGCCTCTCTCCCAATTCTTCCCTTGTTTTGTCAATTGCTTGTCTGGCTCTCTGTACCAGCTCATGTTGTTCAAACACAATTTGTATTAGTGGCCATATCTCTGCCATTGACTTGTTGATGTCCATCCAAATGTTTTCCTTGGCTTCGGATAGTGTCTTGGCCATGGCAGTCTCCTTCTGCAGCTTCTGTATTTCTTGAGTGAGTCTCTGTGATTTGTGCATCTCTATGTTGTAGCTAGACTGGAACATGGATTTCAGCTTCTGGAGGTTTTTAACCTCTTCTTGCAATATTTTAATTTCTTCCCCTTGCAGGTTCATGTCTTCGATTGACTTTATCGATTTCTCAGACGCATCTCATACTTTTACTAGAATGGTTGATGGAATTTTTGTTGTTGTGGTTGTTGTTGTACTAACTCCTGTGACAGGAAATGCTTCCAGTGGGATGACCGCCATCTGCACGCTCTGCTCTTTCTCTTTAAATAACATATCTAGCTCAGCCTCCATCTCTTTTATTTGTGCACTATGGTCCATTATCAGTTTCAACATCTCCTCTTTGTGGCCTTCACTCTCATCCATTTCCTTTGCTTGTGAATATTTGGTGGTTGAGAGTTTCAGTTGCTTCCTCAGAGATGTTATGTCAGCATTTTTATTCTTCAGTAGTTCCTCGACTGCTTTGACATTTTATGGATCATACTCAATTCTCAATACTAGCTCCTCTAGGGAAGATATATTTTCCAGCTTCAACTAAGACTGGACATTGTTCAAAGATATGTGCAACTTCGAGGAAGTCGGTGAGGTGTTTGTCCGGGTGGAGAATATCATCTCCCCAATTTTCCTATGCATATCCATTCGATCTGTTGGATAGACCTCTTTCACATCAAACTCAAATGACGCTTTCTTGTAATCAGAAATGGTCTTGGGGTGAGGGACCTGCGCCTATAAGAATGTCATGTGCATCCTTCCCTTCTTAGTGTCGACTGTAGATAGTAATCTATGTTTAGTTGTGGATGTCTTCTTCCAAAACTACGCATAGGTGCTACTGGTCAGGAGTTCATTTTTTTGTTTGATCATTTTATACTTATCAAAGATACTAAGTCCTATGGGCTCCTGTGAGGACTCAGCTGACAGTGTACTAACTTCTTGCTTCTTGGATGAGGAAGTGCACTATGTGTTGGCTGCCTGAGAACACTGATGAATGTGGTCCCTCCATAACTATAGTGGACTGTGTTTCTTCTTCTCTAAGCCTATCTGGTGTGTGGCTAGTATTAGTCCTCTTTCTGTAGACTTGGAAGTCTTTTGCTGACACCTCTATGATTGAAGGAGAGATTTCTTTCCTGGATCTCTTTTCTACTTGAACCTGTGGGGTGTTGGTATGTGAAATGTTGGCAAGTGAAGGTTGTTGTTTTATATCCAACAAAGTGTTTTCCTACCACTCTGTCTGATTCATGAAATTTTCAATCATAGGCTTTAGTACATGAGCATAAGGAGAGATCTTATCTTTGAGCCTAATTTCTACTATAATGCCACAGGGGTCATAATGCCATAGGAAGCTCAGGCCGAAATTCATTTCCTTTAAAAGATTATTGGCTTCTTCCCCTGCAGCTATGTTGTTGCATATGAAAGAACCAATTTGGTTCTTAATCCTAAGTTGTTGCTTCTTATTGAATGACACAAAATGGATGTCATCAGAGTTGATCATCTGTCTGATGTATTCCAAGGAAAATATTTTGACAGACAAGTACTTTCGTAGTGTGTATGGAGGTAATTCACACCCATAAACTCGGATTTCGGTATGGTTCTGGTAAAGGTACCAATCCCATGTTTTGGCTAAGTTTGATAGGTGAAGAATCCTTTGGACCTCTTCATTTATCCTCAGTTCCACGGTGTTGTTGAGCATGCACACCACTGGATGGTAAAACTGATCAATGAATTGTTTGAAGTTGAATTCAAATGAGTTCTTCCTCACTAGTGATGTCCAAGAGGTCATTGGTTGAGGATTTCCATCTTGATCCAACTTCTGGAGGGCGAAGGAGAATTTGCTACCTGGAAGAAAAGGAAAAGATATACCTGCACTGAGGAGTACCAGAACATTCCTTCTGTGGAGAACTTGAAAATTTGTTCATGGATGTTGTCAGCCAGAAACTGGCTATAATCAAACTGAATTGTAGCTTTCTCTTCAGTGGAAAATATGGACAGGAAACCCAGGATGGGTTCATCTACCCACTCGTCCAAAAAATATCCTAATAAGCTACAGAGGGTGGAGATGATTTGGTTGGCTATGACTAAGAAGATGGAATAAGAATAGGGAGGGTTCTTTTTAGGTAACTATGCATCTTCAGGTAGGAAAATTTTGAATATTTTAGCTGTCTGAGGGAAGGACGGTTTCTGATAGAGCTTAGTCAGAATATCAATGGAGAAAGGATTCACCAAATCGGTTATGGGTATTTGCATCATCTGGTTTATTGTTTCAGGAGTGATGGTGAACAGATTTTCACCAGATGAAGATACAATGGCACTCTGGTCGAAAAAGGAAGTGGGCTTAACATTTCAGGGAGAATTCAGGGAAGTGATAGGTCTGGGGAAACATGTATAGTGGTAGATTAGACTCCTAGAGTCCGATCTCATCACTCTAGTCCAGGAAAGTGTCTTTGAGACAGAAGTGTAATTCGAACAAGTTGAATTCACACTTCGGCTCTATAACACCCCAGGTTTTGAACACCCATTTTTAAATAATGTATTGTTAGAATACTAAGAGGCCAAAGTTCCTAAACAATTATTAAAAAGCCAGTGTGCCCAAGACCTGTAATTTTTTTATCATTATTAAAAATAAATACATCGTTGGCTACAAGATGAACAAGGACTAGAGTTACAGGGGGATATGATTCCATAAGAGAGGGGGCTTGAGGGGCTAAGTGTTTATTCCTATGTTAATTAATCTTTTTGCCTAAGGGAGGGGATAGGTTACAGGAGCTTATTGGGGAAGGCCAGGAGGTTCTTGATTTGCCCACGAATTTACTTAAACTCGCCTCTGGTCTAATGGGGGGGTTGGACTGATGGCTTCTTCATTGATTTCCTGTATGATTCACTCATTTTCCCTCACGCACTTTCATGCAAGCATTTACCAATCCATTGATCCATCATCATCCACATCTGGTTTGGGGAAAGGGAGCTATTTATACCTTTTACATAACCCAACATACCCCCCAGCTTACCTTCTTGCATGTCCTCATGCAAGCTAGAGTCTTTCATGTAAACCAGTTATATTATAGGGAGGAAAATTTGGTTCACCAGGTCTCCTGAAACCGTGACTTCTTTTGATTTCATCAAAAGAGGCATCCTGTCTCTTTTTGTTAATCTGATAATCTTTCTAGTAAACTTCTGGAGGAAACGAAAGGAGAGGGGGGTTATACCTGCATCCCATCCAAGCAGATCCTTCCTCCTAGAGTAGTTTAGCATATCTTTCTACTCTGAAGGTTGCTGCAAAGAAATTTCTATATCCAAAAGGCTCTCTACTTTTAACCTCATCAGAGGATGCATCCCACCTTAGCTTGGAAGCAGCCAGAGCTTCTTCCTTGAATTCCCCAAAATATGCAATACTTGAGCGGATAACATGTATATGGATAGGAGCCAATGAGTCCACAACCCCTACCATTTTCATGAAGGTATTGTGTTGCATGATGGCTGGGAAGAATTTTGGAGGCTCTCCTCGAATCCAAAAATCTAAACCAGTTTTCCTATTCATGAACATTTTGTGGGCCTTACCCCACCTGACCTAGTTCCTAGTGAAGGACAAAAATGCATGGAATTGTATATCCCCTATGAAGAGGCCAGGGTTATCTCCTCTAACTTCTTCCAAAACGAGATTATGGAAATATAGTTCACACAGAAGGTATTGTACCTTCTCCTCCTGATCTCTGAAACATGAAATAAACTCTGGAACAGTGGCAAATGAAATGGGTTTACCTGCTCTGATGGCCTTCACTCTCAACAATAAATATCGTTCCAGCAGGAATAAAACATAATTAGTGGTAGAGGCTCTGCAATTGATGGCATCAAAGTATACTTCATAGATGTGTTTGACTTGCTCCAAAGATTTTTCCAATTGGGTTTGTACCTTTTTGACCCTCTCTTGGGCTTTGGTGAGAGCAGCATAGGTCTCACCCTCTGTTGTTGTCATGTCCTTCAATTCTTTAACAACTCTTTGATATTCAATCCTAGTTACCATCCTGTCTTGGCGTTGAGCCAATAGTTGTTGGGCTTGTCCCAATTCTTCTTTTAGTTTATCAATGATGGAATCTTGTGTCGGAGACTGGGATGTTTGATGTGCAGTCATTTCTTCTCTAGATTGCATTAATGCTTGTTGGGTTTGTGCAAGCTCTGCTTTCAGCCTATCCATAACAGTGCTCTGTTCCTGGGATTGCTCTTTTATAGTCATTAGTTCATCTCTGTTTTGAATCAGATTTAGTTGAGACTGTACTAGTTCTTCCTCCAGCCTCTTAATAATGGCATCTTGCTCAAAGAGTTGATTTGTTTCCTCTGAAACCAGAGTATCTGTTTGTATCTCAGCATCAACCATCTCTTGTGTTTCTACAGAAATTACATCTTCATCCTAGGCTTCTGATGCCTCTACTATTAATTCTTGTGTTTCTACAGGAATTAGATCTTCATCCTGGGCTGCTGTTGCCTGTACTATTAATTCTTCGAGGTCAGTCTGTATTCCTATAGAATTTGTACTAACTGCTTGCATAGGAAGAGGGTTTCTTCCTTGCACTCTGCCCCTTTTGTTTTTCTTTCTTTTGTGAGTTTTGTCTGCTAGTTCTAAATATTTTCTCAATTCTTTGATAATCTCCTTGAGTTTCCCTACCTTCTGTTTTAATGCTTTAGGCCTTTTATCCTTTTTCTTCAGCAATTTATTTTCTTTCTTTAATTTCCTAATTTGCTTCTGGATTTTGACTGATTTCTGTTTGTGAGGGACCTCGGGGTCTTCTTCATTCTGGACAGCAGAGGGTTGTCCCTCTGTTCCTTTGAAGTGCTCTGTCTGTTCAAGGGGGTTTATTTCTTCAAAGATAAATTCCTCTTGTGTTGTGTCATCTGGAAAGGTCATTTCAGTGTCAAGAAAGTCTTCAGCAAGTTTTGAAGAGGAGCCTGGTTCTAGGTCTTTTTCTAGGTTATTTCTACCTCTATCAGTTGAGGTTCCTAAGTTCCCCAAAACCTGAGCCATTTCTATCTCATAAATCTTAAAAAAGTGTTTTGTCGGGTGATTTGGTACAGGTTGGGTTTCTCCCCGATTATCCTTTTGTGTTGTCTTCCCTGCTTGGTGAATGTATTGAACATTTTCCTGTGAATGTTGTTCCATGACATTCTGAAGTTCTTCAAGGTCATTTGTTGCATCCTGAACTACTTCAGTTGTTTTCTAAATTTGTTTGCTTCTCTTCCTTTTCCTAGGGGGGATCTAAGAGCAACCATTGTTCTCTTATTTCTTTTTGTTACTGCCTATGTCTATGAGGTCTGGGCCTCAGTAATTTGAACAGGGTCTGCTTCAACTTCAGTTTGGGCCAATGGAGTTTCTCTTTGGGTGGTAGTCGTCTGCTCCAATTGTGGAGGTCTATTGGCCTCAACGTTTTGAGCAGGTTTTGCTTCAACTTCAATCTGAGGTGGTAGAATTTCTCTCTGGGTGGTGGTCATCTGCTCTAGTTGTGGAGGTCTATTGGCCTCAATGATTTGAGCAGGTTCTGCTTCAACTTCAGTCTGTGGTGGTGAAATTTCTCTCTGGATGGTGGTCGCCTGCTCCAATTGTGGAGGTCTATTGGCCTCAACCAAGTTTTCCCAAATCAACTGACTTTGACTCAGTGTTTTATCCACTATCAATTTAACTAGTTTGTGGTGGCTAATAACAGTAATAGGATCTTTGGAATTTTGTGTCCTTAAAGCAACTTCATGTAATACAGTATTTAAGAAGAAAGGAAGGTTAAGTACTAAGCATTGCTTCAAGGATGCCAGCAATTTAAGGTGGTGAGGTCGAATTACATCGTATCGCCCATCACAGGTGATATATCGCTGAACTATCCCCACCAATTCCTTCCACGGTTCACTGAGGGTGCTGGGATTAAGTCCCTTTTTTTTTATCCAATTCTTCCCCCGGTTCTGTGAAAAATTCCATGACTTCCCTCAACTTCATGTATTTCCCTGTCCATTGAATGCCTATGTTAGAGAGGTCTGTGACCTCTGCTATGATTTCCGAGGTAACTAGTATTCGTATACCCTGCACCGTAGAGATTTCTCCTTGCAGGTTTTGAAAGAATTCCAGTGTGACATTTGTGTCAACTCCCTACAAGCGGTTGAAGTATTCGGTCCACCCTAAGCGATGTAGGATTTCTCTTTCTTTTTCTGTAACCCGGAGTAATGTCAGCTCCTTGCGCACACTTCTACCACCCATATTTCTGTGAGAAAGAAAGAACGGCTATCGTTCCTGTTTACAAATTTGGTTAAACCAGCTTTGGAGAAGCAAATGCCAGAAATGGAAAATATCAGTAACAACGAATGTATAAAGATGTAGGTTTTATATTTATTGTAATCATTACAGCTAATCAGAAAGTGTGTCGAGCATCCCCCTCATTAATGTAGAGGTCATCCTTGACCGTCAGTGTAGGTGGAAGCAATGAGTGCAATTAGTTTCAGGTAAAAGTTAATGATTGTGTTGTCACCGCCAGTAAGGGCGAATCATATATAATTTTCAAAAAAACACATGCCACCCAAAAATCATTAAATGATAGTCGTTCGATATGTGGAATTTGTAAAGTTATTACACCTATGTGCAAAAAAAATGATTAATGGAAAAATCAATCAAAAATAAATTAAAGTTGTTCATTTTTTAATAGTCCACATAACATAATATTGTTACTTTTCCTAGTGATTGAGTATAACTGATATGATAGCCTCATTTTTTTTTATTTTTTTTTTGAGTAAAGGAGATCTAGAGACACACATAAACTTGGTATTTTATGGTGATCTTCCATACCATAGGCAGAGCCACTGCTTCCAGTGGGCGTCGATAGCCTTGGCAAGGTTTCCTTTTAACCCTTAGATGAGCCTTTATCCTTAATACACATACGAATCATCTTTTTCCAAAAAGACCATTATCCTGGTTTGGTAGCCAGATGATGATAATGTCACTCACTAGATTATAACTTAAGTGAACAAGCCAGATCGTGATGAGACCTCTTGTCCTTTGGCAAAAGAAAATGTCAAAGGCCATTGCCCTGGTGTGGTAGCCATAGTGGGAATGTCACTTACGTTAGTATCCTATGATCGTGGTAGGCTGGCTCATGATGAGACCCCCCGTTCTTTATGAAAAAGGTTGTTTTGTTGTGTATCTTTATTCATTTGTATCTTTTCTTAATAAACATTTGAACTATCTTTTCCCAAGAAGACCATTATCCTGGTTTGGTAGCCAGATGATGATAATGCCACTCACTAGATTATAACGTAACTAAACAAGCCAGCTCTTGATGAGACTTCTTGTCTTTTGACAAAAGAAAATGTCAAAGGTCATTGCCCTGGTGTGGTAGCCATAGTGGGAATGTCACTTATGTTAATATCCTATGATCATGGTAGGTTGGCTCGTGATGAGACCCCCCGTTATTTATGGGAAAATTTTATTATATATATATATGTGTGTGTGTGTGTGTGTGTGTGTTTATTTTTTATTTTTTTTCTTTTATTTTTTATTTTTTATTATTATTTTTTTTTTTAGGGAGGCTCATCTACTCTTTAAGAGTAAGGGATGGCATAAGGAAGAATAGAGATTCCAAGTAAAAGTGTGCTAAAGTCTCCTTATAATATAGAGGCAGGATATCATTCAGGTATATTTGTATATATAAGGGAAAGAAACAACTTATGGTGGTAATCGATTATGAACAAGGTTTAAGATATTTTAGAGAGATTATTCCACGGTAAAAAAAAAAAAAAATTAAGGTGTGAGGGACCATCCACAAAATGATGACAGATCGTTATAATGACGATTAGAAACAGTGCTGGTGAAAATTAATTGATGAAAGCCGCACTTCTGGAGGAATGGCTAGCATTTGAATGGTAAAGAAGGGAACTGCAATCGCGCGAAAAGGGACAGTAGCTGTTCTGTTCTGAAAAGGAACAACAGGTGCGCAAAAATGGAACAACAGTTGTTTCGTTCAAAAAAATAAAAGAACAGTAGTTGCGCGAGAAGGAACAACAGGCACGCGAGAAGGGACATCAGTTGCGCGAAAAAGGAACAACAATTGTTCCATTTCAAAAAGGAAATGACAGGTGCGCGAGAAAGGGAACAACAATTGTTCCATTCAAAAAGGAACAGTAGGCGCATGAGAAAGGAACAACATCATCATGAATCATGTAAAAGACAGAGTCCGTGTAATAAAACAAAATGAGAGTATGGAACAGAAGACGGTGCTAATTGTAGTTATCTGTCCTGATTCTTGTTTCGTAGATGACATTTTATAAAACAAACAAAAAAAATACTAACCACTCAATTGAAAAACTATGTACAGTATGTACAATATAAACAGAATACATCATTTATGAAGTTGGGGTGTTGGGTTACCTTCCCATCCAGCCAAAATCTGCACCGTAGGGTCTTTACTTACTTCTTGATAGAAATAATCTTTTGAAGGTGGTTGATGGTAAAGTCACAGCCGGTGTCCATTGACCAAAAAGGGTGATCCAGACCCATCGATGGTGCTCTAAGTAACCATGCCATTATCATGGAATTCATTAATTTCATATGGCCCTAGCCATCTTGTCTATAATTTCCCAGGAAAGTCCTGAAATCTGGAATCATAGAGGAGTGCCCAATCGCCTTTCTTGAATGATTTCTTCTTGATATGCTTGTCATGCCAGGTTGTGCTCTGCTGCTGAATAACAATTGTGTGCTCCACAGCGAACAGGCGTGCTTCATCCAATTCATTGAGTCGCTGAAGGCATCGTTTATGTTCTTCTGTAAGATTTAGTCTGATTTCCTGGGCCATTCTTATTGTCTTGATCTCGAATTCTATTGGGAAGATAGGTTCTTTACCATAGACTAGATGATAAGGAGAGTAGGCAGTGGTGTTACGCCAGGTTGTACGATAATACCATAAGGCATTTGGGAGCTCGGTAGCCCAATTCTGTCGGTTTGTTGAGACAGTCTTCGTCAGAATTGTCTCTAGGACCTTATTGGTGCTTTCTACCTACCCATTTTCTTGTGGGTGGTATGGAGAAGTAACTCTGTGCTTGATGTGGTAGTTGTCCAGGGTAGCGGTGATTCTATGACCTGTAAATTGTGACCCTCCATCAGTAATTATTTCTCTGGGTAGTCCATACCATACAAACAATTTGAAAATGAATTTGATGACTACTTCTTCTGTTTCATTTGGTAAAGCTTCCACCTCTACCCATTTGGTCATGTAATATGTTGCAACGAGAATATAGGCCTTTTGATTTGACTTTGGATTAAAGGAGACGACGAAATCCAGTGCCCATATTTCAAATGGTTCTACAACTAGTTGTGTTTTCAAGGGCATTTCATCAACCTGGCATGGTTTCCCCATCCGCTGATAGCTATCGCATGTCTGGAAATATTTCTTGGCATCTCTAAATATTGAGGGCCAGTAATAGCCCATCTGTAATATTTTGTGTCCAGTCCTGTGGTCTATGAAATGCCCCCCATAGGGCTCGCCATGTCCTACTTTCAGTATGTCATAGATTTTGTCCTCTCATACACATCGTCGGATCTGGAGATCAGCTCCTGTGTGGAAAAGATATCCACTGATCCAAGTGAATTGTGCACTACGTTGGACGATCAGTCATCTTTTCTTTGATGATAAATGTGTCGGTAATCTTCCCACTGCTAGATAGTTTGCTACATCAGCGTACCAAGGTGGTTTTGTGTCAACAACAAACATATGCTCATCTGGGAATTGATCCTCAGTTGTTAATGAGTCGTATGTTTTTTGGAATCGGGACAGGAATTCTGCGACAAGATTTTCTCTCCCAGGTCGATCTTTGATGGTGATATCAAATTCCTGCAATAATAACAACCATCGAGTGACCCATACATTAGTAATTGGTTTATTTTCTAGATATCTAATGGTAGAATGATCAGTATATAGGATAACTGGATAGCCTATTATATAATGAAGAAATTTATTGATGGCATGTATAACAACTAAGAACTCTTTCTCTATTACTGTATAATTAAGTTCGGCTGGAGTTAGATTCTTTCTAATAAAATAAATGGCGTAGAGTTTCTTTTCTTCTTCCTGTCCCAGAACAGTGTCGATGGCAATGTCTGAGGGATCAGTGGAGATTTGAAATGGTATTTTCCAATTAGGTCCTCTCAACACTGGAGTTGTTGAGATCAGTTTCTTGAGTCCTGCAAAATCCACATCGCATTTATCAGACCATCGGAATTCTACATTTCCTGTCAAAGCATTTAAAGGCACAACGGTTTTTGAAAAATTTGGCATAAATCTACGATATTATCCTAAAGCAACAAGAAAACTACGTACCTCAGTTTGTGTGTGTGGAGTAGGTAGATTAAGAATTACCTCAATTTTTGTTGGGTCTAATCTAATTCCATCTGCAGAAATGTAATTCCCTAATACCACACCTTCTGTCATCATCATGTGACATTTTTCGTGGCTTAAACATAACCTGGTAGCGATGCATCGTTTCAATACCTTCTCCAGATTATTCAAGGCTTGATCGAAGTCATCGCCGTATGGGGTGAAATCATCCATATAGACTTTGATCCCTTCACTAATCATATCACTAAATATGCTCAGAATGGCCCTTTGGAATGTAGTTGGAGCGTTACAGAGTCCGAAGGGTAATACTTTGTAGGCAAAGGTGTCCCAAGGACATGTGAATGTCATTTTATCCTGATCTTCTGGGGTAATCTAGATCTGATTGTAGCCGCTGAAATCGTTTAGGAAAGAAAATAATTTCTTCCCTGCCAAGGTATCCAGGACCTGATCGATGAAAGGTAATGGAAAATGATCTTTTTGAGTAGCTTTGTTTAGTTCCCTATAATCAACGCAGATTCGCCACTTCCCATTTTTCTTTGGGATGATGACTAATGGGGAAACCCATCGACTATTTGAGATAGGGTATATAAAATCTGCGTCCAACAACTTTTGTAGCTCTTCTTTAACAATATCTCTAAGGTGGGGGTTCAGTCTCCTTTGCGGTTGTCGGATGGGTCGGGAGTCTTTCTCAATATAAATGTGGTGTGTGCAAAGTTGTGGGTCAATACCTTTCATGTCAGAGTACTCCCAGGAAAAAGCTTGCTGGTATTTGTTGGGACCACATATTGTACTTTTTTGCCCATACTTTTTTCCATTATTATACCCTTCATCACCTGTATTCAGACTCATATTATCACTTCATCTGATCACTCCAAGGTATACAACGTCCTTTCTCATCACTATATGTTTAATTTGTTTTGCATAATACTTTACATTACTTTTGAACCTAACCATTGATTAAAAGTGCATAAGTATCCATATTTGCAGAATAGTATTCAAGGCCGATGCTGAAACACAGAACTGCCCAAGCCGCTGTTGAGCTGATGCTGAAACACGAAAGCTGCTACACAATCCAAGGATGCATATGCCGAAACACGAAGCAGCTACATGGTTTGAGGATGCAGATGTTGAAATACGGAGCTGTCACTCAGTTATAAGTACAGATGATGAGACACAGAGGAGGCCGCCATGATGCTGAAACACGAGTCCTGACAGCTAGCAGTCAAAGCCGACACAGTCAAGAGCACAATTCACGTGGCTGAACAACCCGTGAATTGCGATGCTGAAACAACATCAGCAGCTATGAGAAGAAGCCGTTACACCAGCCGTAACAGCAATACCTCGTTCAGCTCCTGTATTAGCATTCGGTTGCGTGAGAATAGGACACCCTATGCTGATTTAGAAGAAGATCTGAATTAGTGTAGGGGCTAGATGTGCTTTGTAATGATTGTATCGATGGGATTTCTCCTTTAAATTGAGGGGAAATCACCATTCGAGGATCCAACTTCTTATGTACTAAGAACTTCAGAGAAGCGGGACGTGTTCGATCTTTCCAATTTGTAATGTGATATTTCAACAGATGAATAGAAGACTGCTTTGATAATTCGTCTC
>JZKD02S0318279.1:39418-105779 GCA_000966675.3 Picea glauca | reverse complement strand
TGAGCATATATAGTGCGCAGCTATCTTTGAAACAAAAGACTTCCCTGGGTTGATAATTTATGTTTCACTTGGTTGTTTGAAATTAATTAAGCAATTATAGTGACCAACAGTATTTAGAGAGGGTTTGGATTATCTTTTGTTGTTGTTGCTCTTCTAGGTTGGCATTAATGTTCAGAGACTTCCCTGGTGCAATCTCGACGGATTTGTTGTTGTGGATAGCAGTAGTCAGAATTTGTTGTTCCATTAAATCTTCCAGGGGGTCTCCCTGTGCTTCACAGTCTAGAACAGCTTGGAGCATCTGGCATGTTGAGTTACTTACAGCGGCTGGGTTGTTAATAAACCTACTGATTACATCATCCTCTAGTTGGTTCTTGAGCTTGAGGGCTTCTTCCATCGTGAGTGGGGGATGCAGATCCTTCTCTGGATATCGTGGAGGTGGAAATTGCGGATATACGATCATTGGACTGGGTTTGGCTAGAGGGTATAAGATGAGATTCCTTGTAACACCTCCTCTCACAATTGTCATTGTACCCGATCGACATCCTATGTATGCATCAGCTATCACGAGCCATGGTCTGTCCAATATCAGTGGATGCCCTTCGAGTCCACTTTTTGGGTTGATTATGAGAAAATCTGCGGGATATTCCCAGGAATCAACTGAAATGTCTATATCATGTAGTGTGTCGAGTGGTTTGACCATTGATCGATCGGCCAATTGCAACATAATCAGAGTTGGGTCGAAAGAGTGAAGACCCAGGGTGTTGCAGGTTTCCATAGTTAGAATATTGATGGCCGCCCCCAAATCAACTAAGGTATTTGGAAAAGGAACAACCCTAAATCTGCACTGTTACTATGGGGTTCCCTGGATCTGCATATTTAACTGGTGTTTTCCTACCCAAAATTAGATCAGATAAGGCTCCCACTACATGAACTGTTGATGATGAATTTTTTATTTTTCTGACGTGCTTCCTCCCACATAGCTCCTTTATTATCTTTGCGTAGATCGGTATATCTTGCAGGGCTTGCAGGAGTGGAATTTTGATGTATAAATTCCTGAGTTCTCCTACAATGTCGAAGTCGGGATATACGGTGGGTTTCTCTATCATCAGTCTTTCGGGGAACAGAGGGGAGCGAATTGCATCCTTATCAGAGTCTTGTGATTCGACTGTGTTCCTCCCTTGCCTGATTTCTTCTGTTATTACCACAGTCGAGGGTGTTATTGTTGGTTGTTTTTCATTCCCTTGTTCTTGGGGGACGTTATTTTTTTCGGGAGAGATGATGCGCCCCAATCTTAACCGAATTTCATTGCACCCTACTGAATTGATTTCCCCTTCTCCACTTTCCATAATCTAAACCAGCTGAGCTGGTCTGTTATTGGGATTCGGGTGGGGTTGGGCAGGTAATTGAGGGCGTAATTGTGATTGGGGCAATGGGAGTGGAGTTTGTAATGGAGGTTGGGTTTGAGAGGTCATCCCCATAGGTTGGTTATTCATCCCCATGGGGCACTGCCAGTTCTGGTTCCAATTTGGGTTTTGGGCAGTCGAGTTAGGCCATTGTGGAGGGTAGGTATTATTCAAATTTTGCCAGGATGAGGTGGGGTATTGTGAATTTGGCCAATTGGAACTTGTAGTTGGTTGATTTTTCCAGTTAGGGTTTGTGGCGGGCTAGTTTTTCCAAGTGGGGATTGCAGGTGGGTACTGCTGGGGCTGCCAGTTCTGATTAGTAAATGGTTGGCCCTGCCATGTGCTGCCAACATTCTGCTATTGATTATATTGTTCAGGATTCTGTTGTTGATTTTACTGTCCAAGAAAGAAAGAGGAAGGGTCATGAAATGTATTTTGAGGCCAAGACTGCCACTGACAGCGCTGAGCCATCAGATATAATGGTTTTGTTTCCTCTTCTGCCTCTTTGAATACATCTTTCAATCCAGGGAGTGATGGGCAGTCTTTTGTGTCATGATCCTTAGCACAAATAGCACAGACCCAAACTATATCCAAGGGGCATTCTCTTGGACCGTGTTTCTTTCTGCACCTGTGGAAAAATATAGCCAAGGTCTGTTATGCCTCTACCTTTTTTTGTTTGGCCTGCAATACATCCAATTGTGTAGTCAGAGTGCTCAAAATATCTATTTTAAAGTTTTCTAGGAGATTACCGACTTCAGCACGCATGACACCCCCGCTGGAGATATTGTTATTTCTTGTGAGGGACATCCGCATTCCTGATCTGGTCTGTGTACTTCCTCGTGAGCACCTAATACACAATGGAACAATGTCTTCATAAGTTTACTGATAAATGTCACCTTTCCCCATTAGATTCAATGTTTCTACCCATTCATCTTTCATACCCTTAATCAGAGTTGCTTTGAGTACTTCACCTGGTAATGTACCGTAGGGTAATCTTTGTAAATTATACTGAAATCTTTCGAAAAATTCTTCTAATGATTCATTTTCTTTCGCAGTCATTTGGAATATTTCATCTTTTAGGTCTCTGGTTCTGCAATAATCCTGGTATTTTAACAAGAAGGTTTGTTTCATTTGGTCCCATGAATTGATGGTTCCACCTCCCAATCCCATGAACTAGCGTAGGGTTGCTCCCTTCAAGGTAGAGGGGAATAGTTTTAATTTTTGAGGTTCAGAGGTGTAGTCATACCCTCTACATAAAACATCAAATTCAAATAGGAATGCATTCGGGCTTCTGAAATCAGTCTATGGAATGTTGGCAGGTTTTGTAAGGGGATTGCTTTCATGGTGGCATTGGCAACTGGATCAACTATTGGATACTCCAGTGTGGAGGTATGGGGTTGTTGTTGATTTGCTTGTGCCATTTTCTCGAAAATGTGCCAAAATTTTTCAAGAGGTTCTTGATCCGGGTATTCTATTTGAAATTGTTGATTATTTGGTCTTCCAAGGAGTTTGACTGCACTTCCTTTATCTGATATTTCAGGTATGCCTTCTTGTTTTTTAGGAGACTCAGGATCAGGTGGTGGTGGTGGTGGTGGGTATGCCTTGGCAACCCCGCTAGTTTCTCCTCTTCCCTCCTTCAGATTATTAGAGCTTCCCTCTTCTAAGGGGTTGAGTGGTGGGAGATCTGTATTCTGAAAACTCTGCTCGGTCCCTTCAGATTTGCTATGAATCTCAGCATGGGCCGTAGTTGGTGAAACTGCTGCCTGAGGGATTCGGGTGGGTCCTTTCCTAGGTCCAACCGAAGCTTGAGATTCACCCTTTTTGATGATTTCGTCTATGAAAGTGCTTCTTCCAGGGATCACCGAACCCTAGGTTTTGGTAAATTTTAGTGGGGGTTTTGGTTTTTCAAGATCCTTTTTTCTATTCATACACACTTCACACAATCACAAAAGAAATTTCAACAAAAGAAAGCACCTACAAGCCTCTTAAGTGTCAACTGGAGGTAAGTGATGGCATAAGCATTGTACTTATTACCTGCATAGTTTCTTACCTTCCATCTTCAATACCTGGTCCTCCAGAGACACAACCTATGCTACTTTTGACATTCTCCTCGGCAACGATGCCAAAATGTTGGGCTCTAAAGATGTCTTAAAAACAACCTTGTTTTAACATTAATTTATCAACCTGGAGATTTATCTTTTATCTCAAGAATATCGGCAAAGTTTATGCAGGTAGCCTAAAATCGTGTAGCTAAACCAAATCTGAGTTTATCAACAATCAAGTTCCTCAAACGTTCACCAAAGATTTTAAGAACTAACTGGTATTGAAATCTGATTACTAAGATGTTGTGAAATGGAAAGGGACTAATTAATCTATTGAATTCACTTAACTAAAAAACAGTAATTGAATCTAACTAAGAACTTGGAAAATTAACTATCAATTATGAATTCTGATTACTGGAAAGGAAATGAAAAATTACTCTATCTGTGGAAAGAAACATCAATTATAATATAATCGGAAGGGACAACTAATGTAACTTTGCTGAAAGGAACAACTATTGTAACTTTAACCGAAAGGAACAACTATTGTAACTTTAACCGAAAGAAACAGCAATCGTAAAGCTAAGGAAAAGGAACAACGTGGATGAAAATGTGAGGAACTGTTAAGCAATAACCTCAGAAATGGAAATCATAACAGCAATCATTGATAACTGATCGAAATGTATGTCTTCTATACACAATCAATCATAAAATCATTAACACACTTGTGCATTTATCCTTGGCTATTGTAAAAGAGATATGAATCATAAAATGGAAATCAAACTTCGAACTGATACAATTACAGAATGAGACAGTAACTCCTTCGGACTGGGCCCTCGGTCTTTAGAAGTAATGCTACGAGAAACTCAAAACACAAGAATGATAAAAACACTCAAAACTTTCATTGAATTCATGGCTGGCAAAACATTTATAAAAACTGCTTGCGCAGAGCAATTCTGAGTCTGAATACTTAAATGCATTTTTTTATCTGTTTTTCTGGATCTATTATCCTCTTATATATTACAATAGTTTGGGTAGATGAAACTATCCTGAGAATCAAAAGATCCTCAAGATTTCTTTACTATTATAAAATTACAATATAGAAAAATGTATTATCTTCAAACTGCTTTGCGCCTAAAAAGTCTTCAACCTTCAATAGCTTGCGCATAGCCAAAATCTCTTTGGTTATCTTTGGCAATTATTTATCCAATTCTATAACAAAATCAAACCATTCCAATCGTAAATTAGAATCTATTTAGTAAAAATTTAATAACAACCCTAAGAGACATATTAATCATATTCTTTCCTATCTATCCTTAACTATCTAAAGAATCAATCAAAATCATATCGTAAACTGTGGGAAAAAGGAAGATATTTATACCTTTTCGTAACCAAACATTTGGGAAGCCTGTGAGAGCTTGAGAGCTGACTGGTTTGGGAAACCTATGAGAGCTGACTGGTTTGGGAACCCAAGTACACTCTGGAACCGTCCTTGTGGAATCATAGCCCTAGCTCGGGGGTGACACTGTTGTTGAGATTTGGAACAAAAGTGTCTACGGTTGGGTGGAACATCCTTGGTCTACAGCCAGTTGGTGTCACCTTATATAAATATAAGTTCTCTTTGTTATGGTATCATTTACATGTATTTGAATGTTATTTCCGCTATATATTTAATTATCGTTTAATTGAATCTTTAGACTATGCATTCTTTTTGTTTACTATTGTACTTGTCGTTAAAGACTTTTCTTTTATGCCTCCTTAAATAATGAAAAAGGTATCGGTAAGAGAAAAAAGTCTGAGGGCGGGCTTGTAGGTAGCATACCCTGGCCTGTGGGTGGCTAGGTATGTTACAATTTGGTATCAGAGCTTCTGGTTGAAACACCAGGACGATATGGGTCGGGTCTGTTGGTTAGAGTTTCAGAGTCGAGATCAAATTCTGACCATGAATTAGAAAAGATCAGGAGGACTGGCATTGCAGAATTACACAGGAGTTAGATCTTCAGAGATCAGTTGTAAGGGGTTGAAGGATCATGACCATCCCCTTCAAATTCGAGAGTGATCGCCATTGTAGGATCAAGAGAGATCCAGGATCGTTGGATCGGAGGATGGGTGAACATGGGCCGTCTGATGAAAAGGAATCAGGGGTTAAGGTCACCACCGTCAGATCCCATTGGAGAGTGAGATCAACGGACAATAGGCATTGCAAGGAACCAAGTAGAATGAGAGATAATTTCCCTAGGTGGTCTCGCAATGCAAACCATGGTTTCCCCAAGGGGTTACGTGTCAACATCAGGAGAATTGCGGGGAGAAAAGTGGGCTACTCCAAACCGTCGATGCATGCCCCCGCAAATTGAAAGGAATGAAGTGATGTGATAGGTTAGGGCTTGAACATCAAAAATCCAAATATTCGAAGTAGATGGGGACCGTCGATCCATATAATGACACGCGTCAACCGATCGTGTACTCTGGTTGAAAGAACTCTGAGAAAGAGTGAGTGAGGAGAAGTTGAGAGTTGAAAATCCCTAATCCCAGAGAGTCGGAGACCCGAAGTAAACGTCAACTATCAGATCGTCCAAAGTAGATCCTGACTGTCGATCACCAAGAGGTACGTGTCAGCAGATTAGTAACTCCGGAGAAATCTATTCAAGAGGTTTTCAGTTGAGATTTGAGACTCTTGAAGCCCTATTGGCCCTTGGTTATGGAAATAAGTAAAGATTAAGCAAGAAAAGATGAAACGCGAACTGCGCGGAAGGAAGATTGACTGAGATCAGGTCGAAGTGGCCAAAGAAGCAGAAAAGACGGAGCGAAGTACAAGAGAGCGAGTCATTGGATGAGATGATCGAGGAATACAGATCAGAAAGGAATATGGATCATGGACAACTCAGCAAGCGAAAAAAGTCATTGGTGGATGCTTTGGAGCACCTCGCGAGAAAGAAGGAAAGACAGGATGGCAAAGCTCGGAAAATGCAGGTCAATTTGACCTAGGGTTTTGGTATCTATGGTTTTGACACCTAGGTTTCGGCCTAAGGCTGTCGGTGAGCTATTGTAATGTATAAATAAAGGTCAAGAGGACCTGGGATGGGTTCATTCCGAGTTTTACAGTGGAGAAGAGGAAGAACTACTAAACGAGGAACATTCAAGGTCTGTTGGGCCAAGAGAAGAAAATACTGAAGAACCTCACCGAGAAGAATCAGAGAGTTTAGCAGCTGCACCAACTTTTGAAGTAAGTACTATTACTCATCATGTTGTTTAAGAAACATTAAGTAACCAGAGTAATCAAAGTAGTCAGAGTCATCAAAGTACTCAGAGAACTATTACAAGTAGTTCAGTACAGATTCAGTTAGGCAACTTAGGAAGATCCATGGTAGATGAGATGAGGTTACCCACCTTTAGGGGAGATGGATATGAAGATCTTGATCAGCATTAGTTTTTATGTGAGTCTGTATGGAGTATTAAGAATGTCACCGACGAAGCTGTTAAATGAGCTTAGTTTAGTACTACCCTACAAGACTACGCACTGAGCTGGTACATGAAATTTGTCCAAGGAGTCACACAGCCGAAACCGTTGAATGAGATTAAGACTGCATTGATTACTGAGTTCAAGAAGCCCAACTCAGAGTCACAATGCATTACAGAGTTGAAGGAAATCAAGAAGAAAGTAGTTGAACCTATTTGGGAGTTTGATCATAGGTTTAAGACCTTGACAGGTCAATTGAGTTTTCAGATCCCAAACAAGCAGAACAAGGAATGGTTCATTGTTTCCCTCCTACCACACATCAGAGTCCCTCTGATGTAGTAGAATATTGATTCAGAAGTTGAGGCATTGAATATAGCCATGAAACTAGAATCATCCCCTAAGGGAGAATCCATCTCAAGTATGAGTCAAATCTTGAGTCAGTTAACCAGTTTGTCTTTGCAGGTTGAGGATATGAAGAAAGATAAGGGGAAAGACAAAAGAGAAGATATCTGGTGCATTAGGTGAAAATCAAAAGGCCATGATAAGGATAATTATCTCGTGTTTCATGAATACTTGGCTTCTGGAGCTCTGAACCAGAAGAGGGGACTTCAACCCTCGCGGTGGATTCAGAGGAAGAGGACGAGGAGGAGGCATGGGCCAAGGTCGAGGTCAGATGATCTACTATAACTGCGCACAGCTAGGTCACTTGGCAAGGGACTATCAGAACCCTTGTACCACTTGCATCTATTGTAACTCATTTGAACATGTCATAGATGATTGTCCTGCATTGTTAGCCAAACTTCAGGAGAGATGAGGAGGAAATCAAAAAGTACAACTGATCTCTGCAGAACCTCGCAAAGTGGATCCTAGATTTGTTGTTATCACAATAGGAGGCGTTGTTATAGGCGAAGATAGAGTAACACCGGGAAAGATTACAGAACAATCAGGAGTCATAAAATCTATAGAGAAGACACAAGAGTTTGATCCAAAAAAAGAAAAACAGATATTTGAAGAAGTGAGAAAATAATTTGGAAAGGATTGGGCCTCGTCATCTAAAGCTCGACCAGAAATAAGAGAATATGGAATGCCTCTAGCATTTGATCAGACTGCTTCACACAGAGAAGGAAAAGAGTTAAGTAAGATTATGGATTTCTTATGCACTTGCATTAATTTGATAAACGATGAAAGTGATGTACAAGAACTACAAAATTTGATCAGACAGTATGGGTTAGGAAAGGTAGATCCCTTACTAAGTAGAGCAATACATCAAGTGTCTAAAAAGAGAAGGACAAATAAGGAGCTACATCTGAATGCTCAGATTGGAGATTATGATATAGACTATGTGGTCCTCAACTTAGGGTCGGAGGTCAATGTTATGACGAAGTAGACCTGGTGTTGTGGTGGGAAATCCCCCTACGGACTAGCACTTAGGGTTATATTATGCATGCAGATAAGACTGAAAGAATCCTACTTTCTACCATCATCCCAGACCTAATCCCCATTTCTTTTAAGCAAATACATGGTTAAACGAACATACCTTGTTCCAGATGTTCGATGTTGATCCTTCTTCATGCTTGATTGCTTGTTAGTAGTTATCCTCCCAAGACTGACCTACGTACAGAATAAGCAACAAACTCTATATGCATTTTTTCTACAGATTAATGGGTTAGAGATTCAAACATATATTCACTAAACTATGAAGAACTCATATAGTGGAACAGGAAAGGAATTTATTTATCATTAACTTTAATGAATCAACTTACAATATCGAGACCAGCCACCGCTCCATGAACCTGATCCTGGGCTCCTCTTCAAATGTCCTCCAACTTCTTTTCTCTGTATCTCTTCTTGCACAAGGATGGATAAAGGGTTGGGACAATGGGAATGTGCAATTGGGTAGAGTTTCTTTACTATTATTGTCCTCCTCCAAATAGGACCCCTAACCCTTCTTTTATAGGCTAGAAGAAGCTAGGTATTTGGAGGAACCCTCGGCCATGCAAGGCCAAGAGTTTCAGTTAACTCACCCAAAGTTGTGTGTTATGTCGGCAACTTTCCTTTTTTCGTGCTTTTATAGGTACACATGGGTTGTTTTAGGTCAACTAGCATGTACATGCGCACAATAATGGAGTAGGGCGTGTGGGACCTTATAAAAGAGGTTTTTTAAAGAGTTATTCAGCAGTGTTTTGGCAAAGAAGGAATCTAAGATGGCCTGATGCCAGGTAAGCATGTCTGGTGCAAATTAGGGTTATAACAAATGCCCCCTAATGTGTGAGGTCAGAAGAGCATCTGATAGTCGAAATACATTACCAATATTTACCGATGTGCCGAACAGATGAGCCCAAGGACTAGGAACTGGGAGGCGTCGTCTACAAAATAACAAATGTCTCACCGAGGCGGGCATACCCATGCTCATGATAAAATAGAATCATGGCTGCCAATCAAATACATTGTATATCCATGTCAAATAACTATATAAAGCGTATCCACGAACAATACACAGCGGAGCTACATCTTGAAATCAAAAAGATATACATATAGAGTATCCATCTTCTAGAAGTTGATACGACCTGATGGCTGGAGATGAGATCTTCAGAGCTCGAGCAACAACTTCAAAATATTCAAAAATCAAGGTAGGAGTGTAATATGAGTGTACGACTTCACTACCCAGAGGTTTTCGACGGCTCGTCGATCATGGACTAGATAATCTTGATGATCAGATTGAAGGATTCATTGATTTCGAACAAGGACTTGATTGGACATTCAGGATGGCCGGGTATGAAGGCAAGAGACAAAATGTAGAGGGGACGAATCAGGCTTGGTGACAAACTTCCCTTGGATAATAGCACGACAAATGATGAGACTCAGATAGCATGGCAGTAATCATAATTTTATGAGGCAGGAGGCAACACAAGCTCTCCATATGTTTGGAAGAATAACCAAATGGAGGAGGACACAGCTCTATGTAGTGAGAAAATCTTCCTAAGGTCATATTAAATACCAAGGTTTGATGAACAAACAGACATATGTGCTTTATCCAAGGGCGACTCATTATGCTGCCAATAAAGAAAATACTTTTCCTTCCACTTTTGGGGGTATATTTGATTTTTTTGTCTTTTTCAATAATTTTGGAAAAAGAATAAACGAATGTTACGTTACAAAGGAGAATCAAGTGTCGCAAACATACTAGTTCCAAGTGCACTGAACACAGGGATGTTTAGGGTAAAGAGACATATGCAAGAAAAGGACACTCAAGAAAAATCCTCTAGGGGCCAAAGGTGTCTAGACGCAGAGGTAAAATGCTACAGGGCTTGCGTATAAGGCATGCTTCAGATGGTTCAGTTGAGAGAAAACATGGAGCCGACATTAGGCCAAAGACGCGGGTAAGTTTAATGATCCCAGAGAAGGTAAGCTCGACGGTTTTTCATATTTAGAGAGTCTGAAAAAAAATAAAAGGAGACTCCATTGGGGTACCTTTTTTGAAGATAGTCTAGTCGGTTCGAAAAAGCGGTAAACTAGCACCGACAAGACGTCTATTCAAAACCATTTTAACGAGTGTGATAAGGACAAGATCACTCGGCCATTTTTTCATTTTTAAGGAGTCTGAAAAAAGCTTAACTATGGACTTCGTCAGGAATGTTCTTCTGGACCAGTTTAACGAGTGTGAAAGAACAAGGTCACTCGACGATCTTTTCAATTTTAGGGAGTCTGAAAAGAGCTTAACTATGGACTCCAAAGGGGTTCCTTTTTTGTAAGTTTAGTCCCTCAGGCCCGAAAAAGGGGTAAAATTATACCTGAGGGTACTCTTCTAGAGAACTAAAGTTCCATAGAGTATACCTTTGTTCATATAGTTGACCATCTGGACCGAAAAAGGGGTAAACTACCGATGAATAGACGTGACTTGAAATTTTAGTTTAACAAGCGTGAAAGGCCACAAGATCGCTCGACAATCTTTTCATGTTTAGAGGGTCTGAAAAGGGCTTAAAAGAAAACTCATTATATCTTTTGGGAGTCCCGAGGGTGAGGTCAAGAGTGAAAAGGAATCATGCAAATGAGGCACAAACTCGTAATCAGGAAAAACAACAAGGACTCCCGAGCCTACAGTGATTAGAGACAACATGGATACCATAATGCAACCAGGATATACCTAGGGCATCCATGTTCCGGTAAGCTCTACCACCAAGTCGCGATACTTCCAAAGCAGCTATGATGGTTCTGTGTCGCAACCTGATGGGATCGATCCTATGGAAAAGGAAAAAGACAACGAGATACAAAAGTCAGGGTAGAAACCTAACCTACATGCTCAAGTTGATCCTCGGAAAAAAATTTCACAGATCGTCGAAAATTACCCAAAACTCCAAAAAATTGTCCTGATACCCGATCATATCCCTCCCATGCAACTCCTGAATCACTCTAAATGGTTTTTGGTTTCAATAAAATGATAAGGGAGGCCAAAAAAGTGACAAAAAGAGGCCAAAAAGTCTATAAATAGAAGCTGGCAGCTTATTATCACCATTGTTGATTTGGAAATTGACTCTGGAGCCAAAAGACCCCCTTTGATAAAAGTGGTGATTCCATGAGCTACAGTGGATGAAACAAACTTCTGTCTGGACCAAGTAAGTACAAACTCTCCTATCTTGCATTTTAAGTCTTTCTTTTTGCTTTAGGTTTCATTTTTTAGGGGGGCGTCGACCTTTAAAAGGTCAGCCCTAGGTCCACGTGACATGTCTCAGGACAGGCCACGTGTACATTCAGGCAGAGTAAACCCTGCACACGTGTACACACGACTGTCAGTATTACAGCCCGCGTGGACCCCTTTTTTGAAGAAAAAAATCTTAAAAATCAAGGGTTAACCCTTCTGAACCTTGGTGTTTTGCAAGATGTATGTCCACTGGAGAGAAAGAGAGCATGAAGAGGTTAGTGAGTTGGTCAGGGAAGACCCCAATGTTGTGGCTGCTTTGCTACAATGTGGGTTACTCAAGTTTTTCTTATGTCCTTTTATGTGGGCACAACCTAGGCTACTGAATGCCTTGGTTGACTATTGACATCTGGATGTAGAGGCATTCATGTTAGAGGGGCAGTCACTGGTGCCCACAACCGAGGACATTTATTTTTTGACTGGCCTCTCCCGGAGAGGGGAACCAGTAAACTTCCAGAATTTTCCTTCGGGGTTGTATAACATAGTGGAATTGATAGGTCTTTACTGTGAGGTTGATACAGACCGCTCGAGCTCACAGGTGCCCATAAGCCAGATTACTGACTTATCGCTACAGGCAATAGTATTGCTTATTGGGCGAATCATTGGTTATGCGGCTCTACATCAGGCGTCCCGTGAACAGATGAACTGTGCAGTCTAGTGCTTAAATGCACAAATATTTGATTGGAGTACCACATTGCTTGAGTGTATGAAGAGGTAGTTGACAGATTGTCGTTTGCGGACACAAAGGAACTTTGGGTTCAGGACCGTTCTGTGCTCGTTTTTCTTTGATAGAGTTTCAAGTTTTAGTCCTTGAGTAGTGGTACGAGGACATTAGGCCTCTCTTCCTGCTATGTGTATATGGGCAGTATTGTTGCCACGACAGGGTGGTGGAAGGACTAATGAGTCCTTCGATGATGATTTCTTCACCTGGCTATCGCAGCAGATCCCAGTTATCGAGGATTACCCTTATGCAGGGATTGATTTTTCGAGGGATCCTGATATACCCGTACCTCCTGGTGAGGAGCGAGGAGAGATGGGTAAGTCTCCATCATTTTATTTTTTTTTGTTAAACATATGTAATTTTTATGTTGTTTTTGTTATATATATCATTTTTTTTTATATCAGAGTATTTGACAGATATGTGTTCGTTGTGTGCAGATGTGGGACCAGTGCGACCCGCTGACTATGCAAGGAATAGGCATCATCCTCGGCCAGGGGCCATACCTTCCACCGCAGGGGGACCAGAAGTAGCAAGAGATCTTCCAGCCAGGGAGGCTGAGAGGGTATTGAGACGAGTCGAGTGGAACTTTACTGCGCTCACTCGCACAGTCCCTATGGCAGAGATTGAGGACCTACCACCATCTATGTAGCCTCATGTAGTGGGCGCACCACGGACGTGGGTCTGGTTGTTTCGACATTTAGCCAACGCTATGGATCAATATAATAAGGCCCACAGGCCCTGACCTTAGTCAGACATTTCACGTGCCATGAGCACTACTTGTATATATTTTTTGAGGGCATAAGCCCCGTGACTCGTTATTGGTCATATTTTTGAGGTGCTTGCATCCATCTGTGTACTCTGGTTACTTTATGATATTATATATGGATTTTTATGTCTTTTGTGTCTTTCTGGATCATGTGTGCAAAAAATGTATTTACATGTTTATGTGAATGTTCTTTCATATGTGTGCAAGATGTCAATGTAAAATTTGATTAGCTAGAGTATATGTAACTTGGTTTAATCTCCTAGGAACATGAAAATATGTAATATAATCAAAGTTTCATTTTAAGAGACGTACCCTAAGGAATTTTCGGTGTAAAGTTGGCTCATGATCCTGGTATACTCTGTTTAACTGAGACACAACCATCTAAGCATTGAGATAGACCCAGAGATGAGAGATACCAAATGACAAAGCGTCACGAAGAAACTCGATAACTACACTATAGTCGGCGACATTGTTTGTGGTGTCACCTAAGCTTATACCTCTAAAAGATAATAACTGACCTTGAGGTGTAAAGATTACCCAAGATACAGAGGCAAGCCTCTGAGTGTGCCAACTAGCACTGTCTGCATACCCAATGAACACCTCAGAATCACTTGACATCTGCCACAGTGACGAAAGATAACATCAACGACACATCCAAAACACTAAAAGAAACTAGAAAGTAATAGTACAAAGACTATACATATGTTACAAAATGTTACCCACAGTGACCTGCCTATGAGTAATACTTCTTAAGGTAGAGCCCATTTCTAGACTCCGCTAAAAAATTCCCTTCAAAGTCAACCAAATGATAACTGCCCTTTTTTAAAACCTCTTTTATGATGAAAGGTCCGAACCACATGGGTTTGAATTTTCCTGCCCCTAGGGGGTCCTTATCTTGGTCATAGACCAGGACAAGGTCGCCTTCAGAGAAAATCCGAGGATGAACAGACCTATCATACTGACACTTGAATTTATGTTTGAGCCTCATTGGCCAAGGCCACATCACGACACTGCTCATTGAGCTGCTCAACTGCTCAAAGTATACTAACCGTTCTTCAAGTGGAGAAGTGTATGGCAATAATTGTACTGCCAACTTTAGAGATGGGATCTGACATTCGATAGGAAAGACTGCTTCCATCCAGTAAACCAGCTGCCATCTTAACAAACGTTCGGTAAGCCCATAATGTCGACTATAACATCAAATGCCAATTTGATTTGGCTTATTTGATCGTTCGTTGTAGAATCGTCCTAAGATTTTTGTTTACAGCTTCCACCAGACCATTTTCTTGGGGGTAGTAGGGTGATGAATGTTCTTGCCGTAACCCAAGCTTTGATGTTAACTCAGTCATCATTTGGTTCTGAAAGTGACTGCCATGGTCAGCGACAATGTCCCTCAGGACGCTGAACCTTGCTATTATCTGATTGAATAAAAAGAGAGCTACAGTCTCTCCATCATCTTTAAACATTGGCATAGCTTCAACCCACTTTGTGAAGTAGTCTACAGCTATGATGATATAGCGGTGCCCCCTTGCTGAAGGAGGGTTGCATGTAGTGTAATCAATCCCCCACTTGGTGAAGGGACCAACTGCGATGATAGGAAACATGGGAGTGGGATGTGCCCTCATCTTCCGAAAGAAGATTTGGCACGGGTGGCACTTCTTGACCGATTCGATACAATCTTTGATAAGTGTTGACCAGAAGTAACCTACTCGTAGAATATTTTGGGTTGTTTCCAACCCAAAAAAATGACTTCCACATGCTCTGGTATGGAAATCATTAAGCACGAGAACTGCTTCCTCGTGAGTGAGACATCAACGTAGGATGCAGTCTACACCTCTCCGATACAATGTATAATCGAGTATGAGATAATTCTTAGCCTGATGGCGTATGTTTCGACGCTCATCATGAGAAGCAGTGGTGGGCACTTCAAAGTCTGGAGATAGATAAGGATATCTCCATACCAGGGATCCGAAGAGGTGATAAAAAACATAGCTCCTCTGATAGGCGACTCTTTGGGCACAAGATCACCTGACTCAACCGGAAGTTCCAAAATAAGTTCTGCGAAGACCAGTGACTTTTTGGATTTCGCTTAAATGAAATCTAGGTCAAACTCCTGGAGGATGACTATCCATCTACTGATCTTTCTGCCTATTACCCGTCGTGTCAACATAAACTAAAATGGATTCATGACAGCAATGATGGTGGTCTTGTGAAATAGAACATAATGACGAAACCGTTGAACAGCATGGACTATTTCCAACGCAAGTTTTTCAATATGAGAATGATTGAGTTCTGGTCCTACGAGGCCTCGACTCAGGTAATAGATGACATATTCTGAGAACAAGTCATATTACTGAACTAAGACCATGCCAATGGTTGACTCTGCTACAGCTAGATATAATAAGAAATCCTTGTTATAGTTAGGTGGTCGGAGCAAAGGGGCAGTTGTGAGTGCATGTTTCAATGCGGAAAAAGAGCGTTGAGAGGCATCGTCCCAATAAAAAGGAACATCTTTTTTAATTAAGCGCATAAATCCCTTGGTGATCTCGGCATAGTTATCGATGAAGCATCTTAGAAAATCTGCCTTGCCCTGTAGACTCTAAAGTTGAAGGATTGTGCGTGGGGGGGGGGAAACTGAATTATTGCATCAACCTTGAGAGGATCGACCATGATCCTTGTTGTTGACACTATGAAACCTAACAAACATCCCGAATTTACACAAAAGATGCACTTGTTTGTATTTAAGCGAATCTAGAAGTAGCGACAACGCTCAAAGATAAGTCAAAGGTGTGTGGGATGATCTGTTCTCTTGAGAGATAGAGATGCTAAATCATCTAAATAGGCCTCGACTATATGCTTGAGTTCATGGAAAGAAAAAGACATGGCCCGCTGAAAGGTGGCTCTAGCATTTTTTAGACCAAAAGGCATCTTACGATATGTGAATGTACCCCATGGAAAGATGAATGTTGTTTTGTGCTGGTCTTCAGGTTTGATTTGTATTTGGTTATATCCCAAAAAAATGTCCATGAAAGAGAAGGCTTCACAACCCGCACATTCATCAATTATTTGGTCGATGAATGGTGTGGGAAAATTTTCTTTGGGACAGGCCTTGTTCAAATCACGGAAGTTTGTACATACACAAATTCTGCCTTATTTTTTATTGGCCGGCACGAGGTTTGACACCCATTGGGTCAAATGGATAGGATCGATAAAACTGGCTTTTAGCAGTTTCTCAACCTCAACCTTAATGGTTGTTGCTTTCTTGGGGTTAACTGGATGAAGCTTCTGCCGGAAAGGCTTGGCATCTGGATACATTGTGATTTCATGTTCAACTATTTTTGGATTGATGCCTGGCATTTCCTCATAAGACCAGGCAAAAACGTCACAGAATTCGTTAAAAATATCTATGTAGATTTGAATCTCTCCGGGGGAGAAGTCAACTCCAACAAAAACATTCTCCACGAAGCCAGGGTTTCGAGAGATATTGATCGGTAAGGTTTCAGCGATAGTTTCCATATTACCCTCAGCATAAACCTCATGTGTAGGTAAGGGATTAATAGGACAAGACCTATCTCCCGTGATAGTCAAGGTGAATTCTCCAGCTTTGATTCGACTTAACTCTGGGAGGAAGTGTGATCTATGATGAATATCTTCCCAAGATTTGTCCAGACTAGTCATTGCTTCAATTATAACTTCATCAGAGGGCAAGACTAATTATAATGAATCGGTGTCAGCGAAAGAACCTTGAGCCCAAATAGGCTCTAGAAGTGGATCGAACTCTTGACCAAGAGTTGGATCAGTGTTGGCTGAAGCTTGCTGGACCAAAGAGTATGCTACTTCAGCTATGGACAAGGGCATGGACATGCCCGGGTGCCCTGTCCCATCCATCGTGGTCAATGGGGAAGGAAGTATCCACGGATCATTGAAGTAAGTCATGCAGAACGATGAAACTTGAAAAATATCAACCCTATGGTGACTAGATATAAACTTGATATCACCTTGAGGGGTCGGGTAATCGAAGGTACCCATCAAAGATTGGCACAAACCAACCCCTACATTGACCACACCTAGTTAAGGATTATCAATCATCAGGACCTTGGATGCCCCCAATGAAGGGTCAAGTCTGGAGAAAGACAATGGATCGATGGTCACAATCCGACCCTCGTGTGGAAACAACAAGACCCGAAAAACTATAGCAACCACAGCTTGCATGGCATAAGTCGAACTCCTCCCTAACAAGAGGTTATAGTCAGAGGGCACATCGACTACCTCTATCTTGACACATACAGTCTTCCCTCTTAAATGCACTGGGAAAGAGGGAATGATACCATGCGGTCGGAATGAATGACCATCGAAAGCAGTAAGAAGAGTAGGTGATGGAGAAAAAACAGGCTAGCCAACAGCCTTCCAACATGCCAATGACATAATGCATGTCGAGGCGCCCTCATCAACCACTGTGCGGAAGATATTCCAAGTAAAAATTTTCGTGGGATAAGCCACTACTATTTGAAACGCTACATGGTAAGGCAGACGAGGTTTTAGGTTAGTTGTATCTAGCATGATTGTACCTGGATTAAAAGTCTCGGTAGATCTTAAAGCGGTTAACAAGGCTTTCCTCTGGGAAGGGTAGCTTTGGAGGACCTCCAAAGTGGACATCGCACAAGTGGTTTGTGATAAATCTTCCACCACAAAATAGTTCTGGGCGGCCCTTGTGTTTGGGTTGTGAGAATAATTTTTGAATGTGCCTTTTGGGATGCGTGTCATTGTTTCGCCTAATGTCTTCTCAATATGTAGAGGAAGAGATGGGATTTCGGCTTCTTTGCCCTTCTCGAAAGTGCTTGGTTGACTATATTCATGTGCTCTAGTCGATATAAAAGCATCACCCTTCACCATATATACATTCACGGATGCGGGGTTGCTCGAATATGGAGAGGGTCCTTGGCTGCCCCCTTCCGTGCTTGCAAAGTCTTGGGTTAGATTTTGCCCACGTTGAAATGGATTGGTTAACACAGTAGGTTGTTGCTGCATCACAAACTTTTGGGCTTCTGCAAGCCGAGGACATAGATGGGTCGGGCGATCTTTCGTGCACAAGTTGCATGGATACCTTGCCTTCTATTTCTCAGTGTTGTCCCCACCAGCATTATTGGTAGGTTTTTTATCCCCCTTACCCTTCTTTTGTTGTTTTTTATTTCCTTCAAGCTGTTGGGTGGCCTTTGGATTAGCTGATTACACTGTGTGTACATCCGACGTTTTGGTAGGGGGAGTAGCCAAAGTAGTAGTTTGGCTAGCCACTGTGTGTTGTATAGACAACTGTTGCAACTGCTTCGTCAATTGCTCATCGGATTTTGTTTGGGCTGAACAAACAATACCATCGGCATGTGGTCCAACTCTCTGTCTAGTTTTATCAAGTATTGAGCATGGCGCATCTGGCAAGATCTCGTATAATAAACTAGACTGAGAATAGATTAGCTCAAGTTGTTGAGCTCTCATGATGGCATCCTCTTCAAAAAATACTCCCAACGTCATGACGTCTTTGGCTAACTGTGGGACCAAATACTTAAGGAACCACTTGAGTAGGAATGTTGGTGGGACTGGTACCTTAATTAAACTCTTTCAGTGTCTCCATTCTTGAATGTGATCAAAGATATGGTCTGCTTTTGTTTGTATCTCACAAGTAACTGAAAATGGTTTAGGAAATCCATCGCTAGTTCGCCGAAGGAAGAGTATCTTGAGTGATCGAGCTCAATGTACCATTTTGTGGCACTCCCAATGTTATTACGTTGAAACAATCACAATTGTACAGAGTCGTGTTTCAACGAGATAGATGAGCACCAAAGATGGAAGGTAGTCACATGATCTCCTGGATCTTCGTTAGGCTTGGCTTCGAACTTTGGGATGTCCAAAGGCAACTTCGTCAGCATAGGAGGCCAATGTGAATCGTGACAGATAGGGTCATTCAACAAACTTGTCAAGTCTGGAAAATGCAAAGTTGCCAGGAAGGGTAGTTTGGGTTGTTGGTGATAACCTGGGAAAAAGGGGCTTGTAGTTTGACTGGCACCAAGTTGCCAGGAAAAGTTCGGCTGCTAGCCCGGATTCTGGTAAAAACCATGGCCATTGGCCAGTGTATGAATATTGATCATGGGGATAGGCATAGTACTTTGTCTGAGGTTCCATTGATTGTGAAAAGAATTACCCCAGATCGACATTCCCGACGAGGGAATGGATCCCTGCCAAGAATTCCAAGGCCTTGATGTGGAAGAAGTTCCTGGGTGTGCCTCCTGTACAAGAATAGTACCCTACATAGGAATAGATTGTCCAAGACCGGGATTGCCCCCAGTCGGGAAAGCAGCTGACAAGAAGGCATTGTTACCAAACACACCAAACAAAGAAAATGGTGTCGAACCTACCAACATATTATGCAAAGGTGGTCCTTGACTCCCTGCTCCAAATAAACTATGGTGTGCAGGTGACCCGACGGAAGGCTAGTGAGTGCCACCAAGTGAAGGGGATGAAGGAGGGATATGACCTCCTTCGTAAGGGAAAGAATTAAAGGGAGTAGAAATTCCCCCCATGTGGCCTTGCAGAGGAGCGTTAAAGCTCTCTACCCCAAACCTGAAGTCTGTGAAGTGGAGTAGGAAAGTACAGGACTTGTACCTAAACTAGGCATCCCGTATGAGAACGGAGGGCCTGTCGCACTTGGTGTGAAAGGGATTGTGGTCGCCGCCAGAGATGGGATCGGACCACTGTGCGATGTAGAGACAGTCAAGACCATGGTGGCTCAGACTGGTGATGGTGTATTAGGAGGTGGAAACTCTCTTGTGGTGACAACGTAGTGGGAATTGAAGAATTCCCAGAAGGCGTAATAGCATTTGTTTCCATTGTTGTGTGCAACAATGTCTGGCACTCGTAATGATGAACCGGTACGATGGTGGGTGCCGAAAGATCAGTGGTGGAGGTTTCAAATAGACCAAAATCTTTCGCTCCAAGGTCTGAAATGGTCGATTCCTCTGGATGTTGGTCAGGCACAATTTCTTGTGACCCGGTCGGTTCAAAAGACCCTTGTTGGTCCAGCTTTCGCCTTAATGGTGGCGGGGGTGGCTCCAGTGTAACCAGGGGCAGGCCAAGAAGCCTTCGTGACCGGCGGAGCTCGTGATCCTCCACTGTGTGAGAAGATCAAAGACACTCTAGGGCGTTCTAGTAGTTCAAAAACAACACACACTAAAAAAAGGTCCCTATAAGATGAGACAGGGAAACACTAAATTAATTGGAAGAATAGTTACAACAACCAACACTAGAGAAACTTATCGGTGCAAGTGCAACTTGAACATGGAACCACCCTCTGGGTATACTCTGAAAAGTGTGGCTCGATGTCTATCTTAGGTACCGCGGTATACCCCCCCAGTCACCTGTGTATGTCCCTAGAAAAGATAGGCAACTAGGTTGCTAGCGCGCGAACACTCACCAGGTGGGTACAGTGGAAAGTCGGGTAGACCACAATGAGCAGGGTATCGAGCCTAAAACTTATCAAGGGTATCGAGAGAAAATGGTCTGGAAGACAACTGAGGACCTCAAACGGATTCAAGACCCACGAAGCTCCGTGGCAAATGCAATCGATGGAATCCCAAGACAAGCCCTTTATATGTGTTCTCCACTACGTTTGGTCCAGCTTTGGAGGGGTTATCTCTGCTACCTTTCCTCACTCGACCTTGTGTTTATCCCCTGTGTTAGAGGGGGGTCCCAGATAACTTTCATGATACTGGACTTGGACACTCCCTAACTCAGACTCCAATGTTTGATTTTAATGGCCTTGAAGAGTTTCCTCTCCAACCTAATCCAAGGCCCTAATCCTGAACTAGTTGGTTAGCCCTACAAACATAAAATTCTAATGAATTTTAGATTTAGCATTAATTTTATGGCTTGTCTTATGTCAAAGGGTATGAAATTGAAACTAGTGATGTTTGAAAGACGAAAGTAAAAATGAACAGAAAGTTGGAAACAAAAACCTTCACTTGACGCAAATTTTCAACAACTTTTCAAAAAAAAAATTAAAAATTTTCTAAGATCTTTTGAATAGCAAACTTAAAGCAGGATTTCACTCGACTACGAGATACTTATGATCTAATTAAACTATCAAGAACTTATGAAAGCAAAGACTTTTCCCTGGTTACTAATGCAAAACAACACTTTTCAACCAAACAAAGAAATGAAAGACTTTTTTTTTATTTGAATGTTGACAAAGCAAAAAGGAAAAATATCAACAAGTCAAAAAACAAAAAAAATTCTATCCTAATCACAGATTGCAAAGAATCACTTCAAGAAATCACACACTAGCAACTTAAAAAAGGACTCTCACACTTGTCTAAAAACCCTAAAGAAAATTTTGATGAAAACTTTTAAATGAAAAAAGAAAGCTATGGCTAAGATCAACCCTAAGCTACTGACTACTAGGACATTGATTCAAAAAAACCGAGAGATATAACTCTTGTCACGGGAAAAGATGACTGCCTCACCCTCAACAAAAACTATCCTTCACAAGCACACTGCTAGAAATTCAACAACAAGCGTGTGCATGGGAGCTGTGTAGAGCCAGAGGGCGTGTACACGCATGTTGGCCTTATACAGGCCGTGTGTATCTCTAAAAATCTGAAACAAAATAAAAATAGACAATCCAAACCAGGAAGAGACCACTAATACTGAAAACTAGGATCTCTTGAAGGCTTAGACACTTTCTTTAACAAAAAAAAGAAAACAATGTAAGGAAAAATTCATAAAACAAACCAATCAGAGATGAACCCTAAACTATAGACTGAAAACAACCAAGACTAGAAAGAGTTCCAGAAAACCCCTGAGAATGACTGATTCTGATAGGGAAGAGGATGACTGCCTCAAAAATTTTCTGGAATCATACACGCTACTGTTACTTCTTCAGCTAGCGTTTACACGCGAGCTATAAGAAAGTAGGGCATGGGTACACGCGTGCAGACCTTATGCAGGCCGTGTGTACCACTATGGGTCTCGAAAAAAAAATTACAGTCAAGAAAATAAACAGAGATAGTTGGTATGGAAGACAAGAATCTTTGTTAGCTCATACTTTGAAGAAACTTCAAAAAACAGGAAAGAAAACCAGTCTTTTAAAAATACCCAAAAATATTCCCAGGAACCCTAGAGACCTCCCCAGTACGGTCGCCAATTCTGTTGTGGTGGGAAATCCCCCTACGGAATAGCACTTAGGGTTATATTATGCATACAGATAAGACCAAAAGAATCCTACTTTCTACCGTCGTCTCAAACCTAATCCCCTTTTCTTTTAAGGAAATACATGGTTAAACTAGGGATAATTTTAAGGATGGAAATTTATTTTAAAATGTAGAAACCTTGGCGAATCTTACTAATCCTTCATATGCCAACTATAAATGTTTAGCGATATTTTTGTAAAAATATTCAAATTTCTAAAGATTTTATATATATTTCATAAAATTTTGGTGATTTTTAAGGTAAAATAATTTTATCCTATAGAATTTTGGGAGAATCATTTTTAAAATAGCAAATATCGTTTTTGGAAAAAGCATGGAAAATTAGCCCATGAGCGAAATTTAGCCCCTAAAATAATCCATGGGTTAAACAAACATACCTTATTCAGAATGTTCGATGTCGATCCTTCTTCACGCTTGATCGTTTTTTAGAATCTATCCTCCCAAGATTGACCTGCGTACAAAACAAGCAACAAACTCTACATGCATTTGTTCTACAGATTAATGGGTTAGAGATTCAAACATATATTCACTAAACTATGAAGAACTCATATAGTGGGACGGGAAAAGCATTTCTTTATTATTAACTTTAATGAATCAACTTACAATGTTGAAACCGACCACTGCTCTGTGAACCTAATCCTGGACTCCTCTTCAAATTTCCTCCAACTTCTTTGCTCTGTATCTCTTCTTGCACAAGGATGGCTAAAGGGTTGGGACAATGGGAATGTGAAATTGGGCAGAGTTCTTTACTATTATTCTCCTCCTCCAAATAGGACCCCTAACCCTTCTTTTATAGGCTAGAAGAAGCTAGGTATTTGGACGAACCCTCGGCCATGCATGGTCGGGAGTTTCAGTTAACTCACCCAAAGCTGTGTGTTTCATCGACAACTTTCCTTTTTTCGTGTTTTTGTAGGTACACGCGGGTTGTTTTAGGTCAGCTAGCATGTACACGCGTGAATTAATGGAGTAGGGCACATGGGCCCTTATAAAAGAGGTTTTTTAAAGAGTTGTTTAGCAATGTTTTAGCAAAGAAGGAATCTGAGACGACCTGATGCCAGGTAAGCATGTCTGGTGCAAATTAGGGTTCTAACACCTGGGAACTAATGGGAAAACCTAAGTTGATCTATTCCCTATCAAGCTTAGGATGGCCAATCAACAAGCTGTGAGCCCCTTTGGAAGACTGGAACATGTCCCTGTGGACATCGACGGGGTCAGAACATTTATAGACTTTGAAGTAATTGAGATAGTTGATGATAGTTGTCCTTATCCCGCACTGTTAGGAATTGATTGGGATTTCAATAATTCTACTGTTGTTGACTTAAGGAAAAGAAGAATGACATTTGAAGGTGATGGCCTTAGGGTCATTGCACCTATGGATCCTGATGAAGGTCACAAATACACAGAGCCCATAAGAGAACAGGATCGCACATATGAGCTAGAGAATATATGCAAATTGACAGCCAAACAGTAGGATTACATTAATCCTACAACAGATGGGAATTTAAGATGGCAAAGTGACAACGCATGTTCATCATATTTAGAAGAAGCAGTGGATAACTGGCAGAACAAGATGTATGAATTTTCTGCATGGTGATGTGCTCGATTGACCCGAGAAGTTCGCTAGATCGGTACAACGGTAAGTAATTTGCTCACATTGATGGTTTGAATCATTTAGAAACTTTATTACTAGAATTTGAAGAAATTGTGCCAATACAATAGAGACTGTTGGCATTGGATGATTCCCTAAAAGAAACTCCAGCAAGATTGTGGAAAGCGCATAAGAAAAACATTGCAGACTGGGTGCAATGTCACACTTTGATGACAACGTGCTTCTCAGAGAAAGTAGAAGGATGCGAAGTTAGATACATAGGTCAAAGTTGTCTGATTGACTATGTGCGAAGTTGTGAGGAAGCCTAGAACATCATTCCTCAAGAGCAGTGGGTGCATAAATTCATTAACATGCTGGATACAACAGCTATAAAATGGTATCTTCAAATAGAATTGCGCCTCATCATTGCAGATTGACAAGGTATGACTCAAAATTTTATAGCTACATTCTTATTTGAAAGTCAATACCTACGGTAGACCAATATTTACAAGTTGTGAGACCGAAAGTATTTGAGTAGGCACCTAACCTCCCTCCGGAGAAAGAAGAGGATGAATAGACTACGCCTCTTCAGAAATTGCAAGGATGTTACAATATATATTCCGATGAAGACGATGATCCTAAGAATGTGAACATCACAAAAAAATAAGGACGGAGAGACATAGAAGGACCAAGAATCGAACTACCTTTAATTAGACAACCAATTAGAATAAAGAAAGTCAATATTGGGACAGAGAAAGCACTGAAATTGGATAACATTGGATATTATTGGGATGTTGCCACTATTCAAAAGATCACATAATTACTGCATGAATACTAGGACTTGATTCCAACCAAGTTCACTGATATGAAGGGCATTAAAGGGCCCATGGGAGAGATGAAGATCCCCCTGAAACCAGATGCAATACTTGGCAAACAGAGACCCTACAGATTAAATCCCAAATATCAGGAGAAAGTGAAGATTGAATTAGATAGAATGTTGGAAGCAGGAATCACAGAACCTGTTGAAGAGTTAGAATGGATTAGCCCTATGATGGTTCAAGACAAGAAGATAGGAGAGATCAAAATCTATGTAGACTTGAGGAAACTGAACGATGCATGTCTACATAACCCATTCCCTACACCGTTCACTAACGAAGTGCTAGACAATGTGGGAGGACAGGAGGTCTACTCCTTCACCGATGGATTTTATGGATACCATCAGATCATGATTGCTAAGGAAGATCACCATAAGACCACATTTGCAACAGAATAGGGATCCTACCAGTATACAGTGATTCCTTTTGGACTGAAGAATGCACCAACCATATTTTCTAGGATGGTGGTCGAAGCATTCAAGGAGTTTTTACATAAATTTCTAGAAGCCTATTTTGAAGATTGGACTCTGTTTAGCTTGTTGAAAAATCATATTGAATTCTTAAGACTAATATTGGATAAGTGCAGACAAAGTCAGATTTCCCTGAGCCTGAATAAATGCATTTTCTTTTCACCCTTTGGAGTGCTTATAGGCCATATTGTGTGTAAGCAGGGATTGTTGGTAGATCCATCTAAGATTGTCATTATTGTTGATCTACCCCCTCCCACTTCAGTTAGAGAGTTGTGCACTACACTGGGACATACAGGATACTACATGAAGTTCATTAAGGGCTATGCACAAGTTACAACACCCATGGAGAAGATTTTGAAGAAATATTGCTAGTTTCATTAGACAGAAGAATTTCAGCAGAGCTTCGACACCCTAAAACAGAAAATGGTTACTGCGCCTATTATGGTTTTTCCAGATTGGAGTAAGGAATTTCATGTGCATGTCGATGCATCTTCTATTGCATTAGGAGAATTATTAGCACAACCAGGAGTATGAGATATTGACCACCCATTAGCCTTTGCTAGCAGAAAGCTCTCTACATCTGAGATAAATTACACTACCACTGAAAGAGAAGGGTTATCCATGGTGTATGCACTACATAAATTTCACCACTACTTGTTGGGAGGACACTGTTAGCGATGGAAGTCACTCCTGGATTGCTAATAGGAGCAGAGCCTGATGCCCATCAGTTTTATGTCACGGTTTTGTTTATAGATGGGGTGACCGAATGGAAGCCAACTCAAAACGATATCATCCAACTCCAAACTAGGCTGGTCATATACAATTGAGTGAGGTCTTTATAAACTCCAGACAGTGAGTCGTAGTAAAGGGTGAACAGATGGAGGATTATATAAGAGGGAAGTGAAAGTCTGTCATAAACAGCAAGTTCCTAACAGACTGTGAGAGAAAACATCCGAAGGCAAGATCTTCTTACACCCCAATGCAGGAAACCAGTGAAGACAGTAATGCAGCAACAAATCATTTGTCATAACACAACTGTACTAATTCATGCGAAGCATTCGACCATGAACCCTATGGTATTAGATGAAAACATAGATGGAAAGGAAAACGGTCTGTCATATAACAATATATCTCATATACAGATGCATATCCCACAAAACTAGAATGTTTGTTAAAATTTACAGCCGGGAGCTCTGCTCTACCATCGATCCTTACAAAAATGGCAAAAATGCCTACATATACTTGGAGCTGAATCAGGCACTGAAGGCGCAATCATATCATGAATTCAATGCTTGACGTTGAGAAGCTTCTCTATCAGGATGGGCTGTCAGTCTGCCTCAATCAAATATGTGCTCTACTCCCCTGTCATACACCTCCTTAATTCAACATTGCTCGTGCCAGGGGATAGTTGAGCCCTTTGAATGTTGAACTGGTGTGTGCAGGTTCCTCTGGTGAGTTGGAGACTCGGCGTGAATTTCCTGAAGACAACCGGTACAAGGGACCCTCCTGGGTAAGCTTCAGCCGGGACCTCCATACTCTGCAATAAATGAGTGATGTGAGGCTTCACCCACCCTCTTTCTCCCTTCCTGCTGAGTCGAAGTGGCTCTTTAGATCCCCGAGTGGAATCCCTGATGAAAACCCGACCCAGTCCACAGGTCTCTTCTTCTTTCCTCACAGTCTCCTGTTCTTCATCGTGACTTTTCCCTGACTCTATATCGGGTTTCGGGGTTTCACGTTCCCCGTTGTCAAGAGTTCTTGACCCTTTGAACTCCCGATCACCGATTCTCCGATGAGCGCTCTTTTTCCCTTAGCCCATCCGAGCTATACAATGGTCCATGTGACTTGCTACCATATGACCGCAGCCATATAGCTTTCCATAGGGGTTTCGGGGTTTGCGATGTCAATGTGCACGCATCCTCCGAACTCGTGATTCTCCGATAAGCTTGACCTCTGCCCAGTTGACAACTTGCTCTCGCACTATGGTGCTCCTCTCGGTCCCACCATGACTGACAGTTGTTCCCCATCGATCGGGGTTTCACGGATCGCAATTTTGAAGTGCATGAATCACTCATCCCCGGGATCCCCGATATCCCGATGGACGCTTCCCTGTCGGGACCCTCCCCGATAATGTTGATCTCCTGCCACGCGTCCTTTCCAGATGGATGGTCCCTATTAACTCTCGAGGATTCGGGACTTTTGCTGTCTTGTTTCTATTTGTTGTCCCGAGACAAGAAATATCGCTAACATTAGGCTCCATGGGGGATAGAGTCGTCCCTGCGATGCTCTAAGAACTCATTCCACAGCTTCAGTGCCTTGTTGTTGGGCTATGGAGTCATGCTGAAAACATCCCGTTGCTGAAAATACAGGCCGAAAAATAAAAGTAACAAAATAAAGCTACATGCTCAAAGGAGCTTATTTATATACAATCCTAAGCTAATAAAATATTTTACATGGGCTAGGTGAAAGAGAACTTCCACCATAGCCATTCAAGCAGCTTCCTGGATAGAAGCTCCTTCCTTCTGTCAATGATCATCAGCAGATGGTGTAGCCATGACAGTAGAATGGTTACACTCATCAACTCCTCCTTACAGGTTGGATTTGAGATGAAATAGGGCGGCTCCAAGGCATAGGAGAAATGCCAATCCATGTATTTGCTGACAGGGTCATCGAATGAGTGGCCATTTCCAAGGAATGGGCGAAATACAGCCTCTTCTGCTACACAGTTGTTCACACGTGGCCGAATGTCTCTGATATCCATAGGTGGGTGAATAACTGAAGTAGGCCCGCTGATCTCAGGTGGTGGCTGCTCGTTGGCTGGCTCTGCGCAGTCTGTAAACTGCATCTTCGATTGCTCCTCTGGTTCTTCTAGTACCTCTTCTTGGCTCTCCCAAGGGTCAGAGTCATAATCATCATAGATAGGACCTGTGGGAGAGCTCTGCTTTTCAATTTGCTGCTCAGGGGGGCTGATTTCCTCCCATTGTCTTTCATTTGTGAACAGAGGAGAAGGCTCTGCAGTCTTCTCTTGGAAGTTCTGGGTGTCCAGCTCAGAACTTGATTCATAGCTGTCATACACGGGCTGGCTGCTACCCAAGTCATCAATCTATGATGTGGGGCTCTGTTTCTCCTCAACTGAATAGCCGTTAAAGATGGGTGAACACCAGACTTCTTCATCTTGAAAAAAAGGAACGATCTCCAGATCCTCCTTTCCAATCCCAAATGTAAATACATCATGGGAAATCTCATGAAGAAAAAGAGAACAGTCCTCTTCCCCAACTACCACTTCATCATTTTGTTCTGAGACAGCAATCTCATCGGGGACAGATGTTGATGCGCTTACGGGATCTTCAATATTCTCCTCAAGAGAGCCATCTAGAACATCTGCCTCAGAGACTGGAAAATCCTCCCCATTGTCCTCAGATTTTAACCTTGCATGTTGGGCGATGAGAGATATCATTAGTTCACTCAGAGCAACTTCCTCCCCCAGTCCTCTATCATTACAGCCCTCATCAGACAAAATCCTATCTGGGAGGATTTCTTCTTCTTGGTTCTCCCATGGGTTAGATTCATAATGACCATAAACAGGTCCTGTGGGAAATATTTTTCCATAATCGCCCTCAGTAGAGCTGCTAAGGACCTCTGCTTTAAAGGATGGGAAATCCTCAGCGTATTGTTTAGCTTCCCACCTGTCAAATCTGGCAGTGAAAGATTTTATCAATTCCATAACTTCGCCCGAAGCAGACGAATGGGGAGGAGAAATGACTGATTCTTGATCCAGGTCATAAGGATCCTCCTCACAGCTTACGTCAGAAACAACTTTCTCTTGTATAGATTTGTGGTATCCCTCACAACAATTATGAAAAATTAACTCAGGGTGGTACAGCATCTGACAATAGGTGGTGAAAGATGCATGGAATCCATGGAGTGAAAAAATGCTAGCAGGGGGTAAAGAATGGTACCATTTACACGCATCCCCTGCTAACGAGAACATGAACATCTTCAGTAACACATCCTCATGATGTATCTCCCACTGACGCATGAGTTCATGAAACTCACTGAGGTGCTGAGAAGGGTTTTCCTCTTCACTCTCTCTAAATCTGGGCAAATAATTGCCCCATTCATCCATAGAGGGGACAACATTAGGAAAACCAGGAATAGCAGAAAAATTAAACGGAGCAAACCTTCGAGCCAGGATTTCCTCCATATCGAACCAGTGGAGTCGCCAATTGATCCTCGAATCATGGAGTCTCCAGGTGAAACATGTGCAACTTCAAATATGCCCGGTCCTTGTTCACCATCAAAGGTCAGATCTTAACATTATCGTTGCCCCAGGAAACTTCTCAAGCTGAGAAAGCAGCTGCTGAAACCTTCTCAAGAAAGCTCCTCTGGGTCAGCTTTCAAGTGTGCCAACAGTGGCCACAACTGAAACAGTAAAGTGGAAACAATGGAGTCACCATAGTGGAGTCGCCAGGTGCACAGTAGCAATCTGAATAATTCTGATTTCTGATGCACCTTCAGAAGCAGTTCATCGTTGTCGTTCTACCCAGAGAAAATCTTCAACTTCGTCCCCGAAAACGGTGCCAGAAATGTTGGCGACGGAAGTCACTCCTGGATTGCTAACAGGAGCAGAGCCCGACGCCCATCAGTTTTATGTCACGGTTTTGTTTATAGATGGGGTGACCGAATGGAATCCAACTCAAAATGATATCATCCAACTCCAAACTAGGCTGGGCATATACAATTGAGTGAGGTCTTTATAAACTCCAGACAATGAGTCGTAGTAAAGGGTGAACAGATGGAGGATTATATAAGAGGGAAGTGAAAGTCTATCATAAATAGCAAGTTCCTAACAGACTGTGAGAGAAAACATTCGAAGGCAAGATCTTCTTACACCCCAATGCAGGAAACCAGTGAAGACAGTAATGCAGCAACAAATCATTTGTCATAACACAACTGTACTAATTCATGCGAAGCATTCGACCATGAACCCTCTGGTATTAGACGAAAACATAGATGGAAAGGAAAATTGTTTGCCATATAACAAGATATCTCATATACAGATGCATATCCCACAAAACTAGAATGTCTGTTAAACTTTACAGCCCGGAGCTCTGCTCTACCATCAAACCTTACAAAAATGGAAAAAATGCCTACATATACTTGGAGCTGACCCAGGTGCTGAAGGCGTGATCATATCATGAATTCAATGCTTGACGTTGAGGAGCTTCTCTATCAGGATGGGCTGTCAGTCTGCCTCAATCAAATATGTCCTCTGCTCCTCTGTCATACGCCTCCTTAATTCAGCATGGCTCACACCAGGGGGTAGCTGAGCCCTTTGAATGTTGAATTGGCATGTGCAGGTTCCTCTGGTGAGTTGGAGACTCGGCGTGGCTTTCCTGAAGAGAACCGGTACAAGGGACCCTCTTGGGTAAATTTCAGTCGGGACCTCCATACTCTACAATAAATGAGTGATGTGAGGCTTCACCCACCCTCTTTCTCCTTTTCTGCTGAGCTGAAGCGGCTCTTTAGATCCCCGAGTGGAATCCCTGATGAAAACCCGACCCAGTCCACAGGTCTCTTCTTCTTTCCTCACGGTCTCCTATTCTTCACCGTGACTTTTCCCCGACTCTGTATCGGGTTACGGGGTTTCGTATTCCCCGTTGTCAAGAGTTCTTGACCCTTTGAACTCCCAATCACCGATTCTCTGATGAGCGCTCTTTTTCCCTTAGCCCATCTGAGCTATACAATGGTCCATGTGACCTGCTACCATATGACCGCAGTCATATAGCTTTCCATCGGGATTTCAGGGTTTGCGACGTCAATGTGCACACATCCTCCGAACTCGCGATTCTCCGATAAGCTTGACCTCCACCCAGTTGACAACTGGCTCCCGCACTATGGTGCTCCTCTCGGTCCCACCATGACTGACAGTTGTTCCCCATCGATCGGGGTTTCGCGGATCACAATTTTGAAGTGCACAAATCACTCGTCCCCGGGATCCCCAATATCCCGATGGCTTCAACTCCGATGGATGCTTACCTGTCGAGACCCTCCCCGATAACATTGATCTCCTGCCACGCATCCTTTCCAGATGGACGCTCCCTATTAACTCTCGGGGATTCGGGAATTTTGTTGTCTTGTTTCTATTTGGTGTCCCAAGACAAGAAATATCGCTAACAGACACTTTAATATGTTCACTGATCACTCTGCACTGAAATACCTAGTCAAAAATCCAATGTTGGGGGGAAGGATATGCATATGGATTATGTTATTTCAAGAATATTATTTTGAAATTGTGGTAAAGCCAAGAAAGATGAAAAAGGGACCTGGCCACTTGTCTCGATTGGAACATGGAGAGGAACCTACTAGCTTGGAGGACACACTGCCATATGCACAATTGTTGGCCATCAGGAATATTGATGATCACTTCGTAGAGATAGTTCAATTAACAGCAATAGAAATGGCACCTTATGAATACACATTCATTCAGAAGAAACAGTTGGTAGTCCACGCTGCATATTTTTCACTTATAGTTGGACAGCTATACAATATGGGACCTGATGAGATCCCGAGGAGATGTGTTATGGAAGCAGAAATAACACTAATTATGGCAGAAGCACATGAAGGCATCATAGGAGGACACTACGCAGGGAAAGCAACAATGCAAAAAGTTCTTACAGCTGGCCTCTGGTGGCCCACTTTACACAAAGATGATAAAGAATACTACAAAGCATGTGATGTATGCCAACGAGTTTGGAAACCTTCCATGAGAGATGAGATGCCTTTAGCACCCCAACTAACCTTAAAGGAATTTGAGAAATGGGCCATTGACTTCGTGGGACCTATAAACCCACCAGGAAAGTGCACAAGAGCAAGGTACATAATCACTGTGACATAGTATTTGACTAGATGGGTCGAAGCAAGAGAAGTTAAGGATTGCAGTGCAACTACAGCTACGCATTTCATATTTGATGATATCATAACCAGGTTTGGATGTTCAAAGACTCTTATGAGTGATCAAGGTACCCACTTTATTAATAATACTATTGAATCCTTGACTGAGGAATTTGCAGTTCATCATCAGAAGAGCACGCCCTACCATCCACAAGCGAATGGGATAGATTAAGCATTCAATAAGGTCTTGGAGACAGTGCTGACGAAGATTTGTAGTGTGAATAGAGATGATTGGGATCTGAGAGTACTAGCAGTGTTATGGGCCTATAGAACCACTTGTAAGAAGTTGACAATGCAGACCCCGCTTAAGTTGGTTTATGGTTTAGAAGCAGTTATACCCATGGAATATCTGGTTCCTAGCCTCAGAATTGCAACTTTTACAGATATGGATGACATTGACATTGTTCAAGAGAGACTCGCACAGTTGGTCGAACTGGAGGAGGACCGATTTATTGTAGGATTCCATCAGTAGGTGCAGAAGAAAAGAGAAAAGGCATACCATGATAGACACATCAGGAAGAAATCCTTTAAATAGAGAGATCTGGTATTAGTATATGATAGTAAGTTCATGAAGCACCCAGGGAAGTTCAGGACACATTGGCTTGGACCTTATGAGGTTTCCCATGTTACCAAAGGAGGAGTTGCAAAGCTAAAAACTTTGAATGGGGAATGGAAGGAAGGTTTGGTGAATGGGAGCCAGTTGAAATTGTACTATGACAACCAGCTGCCTCGTAGCTCTTAGTAAAAGCAGAAGGAGAAGGCTCCAGGTACTAGGTGCAGTTGAAACTAGGTACCATACACAGAAAAGACAGTCTATACACAGTGGGGAGGAACATAGCAGAAAGGATAGACTGCATTGTGCAGTCTGAAGTCGAAGTAAAATAGAAGGATTAGATCCGAAGTGCCTTGGGACGAGTCGCAGGTGAGTGTTGGGGGCCTGTTGGCCCTTGGTTATGGAAAGAAGTGAAGATTAAGGGAGAAAATATGAAACCCAAACTGCATGAAAGGAATATTGACTGAGGTCAGGTCGAAGTGGCCAAAGAAGAAGAAAAGATGGAGCGAAGTACGAGAGACCGATCTGTTGGATGAGAGGATCAAGGAAGACATATTAGCAAGGAATATAGATCATGGACAACTCATCAAGCAGAAAAATCCACCGGTGGATGCTTTGGAGAACCTCGCGAGAAAGAAGGAAAGACAGGATGAACAAGCCCAGAAAATGCGGGTCAAGTTGACCTAGGGTTTTAGACACTTGGGGTTTTTGTATCTAGGGTTTTGACACCTAGGTTTCGGCCTAAGGTTGTCAGTGAGCTATTGTAATGTATAAATAAAGGTCAAGAGGACCTGGGATGGGTTCGTTCAAAGTATTGAGTTGAGAAAGTATTTTGTATTGTAAGATCTTCTGCTGGGTGTGAAGATCAACCCTCCAGCTGGGTATGTAGGGAAGAGAGATAGAGAGAAGGGAGAAAGAAAGAATATATGCTAGCTAATAGATTATATAGAACTATATGCTTCACCTAATATATTATAAAGCACAGTTATGTGCACGTAGCCCTAGGGAGAGGTGAACGACGTATATCTCGTGTTATGTGTGATTGATGTTTTGTTCTTCGTCTTCAGATTGCTCTGTTATTGCATTATTGTGCTAGATCTGAGATATATTGTGCGATGTAGGCTTTAGCTAGTAAATGATATCTAGATGTTGTGTTGTTGTTATATTGGATCCACTTTGCATTTACTCTAGTTGTAGACACATGTGTCCTGCAACCCCCTATAGCTACTTCGGGTGAGATTGCATCTGCTTCGTAGGTGTTGCCGAAACAGCCAGTAGTTAGGGCTTATTGGTGACCTATTATAAATGAACCCTGGGTTTTCCCTTATGCCAATGAGCCCAGAGAGCCAAAGAGCCGGAGTAAATCTCAAGCATCGAATCGTCCAAGGTGAATCTGGGTCGTCTGATCGAGAAGAGACATGGCGTAAATATGTGGATTTCGGGTGAAGGCCCAAAGTAAGCCTCAACCGTCAGATTAAGGAGGACACGTGGTGTAGATATGTGGACTTCGTGTGAAGACCTAAAGTGAATCTTAGTCATCTGATCCAGGAGGACACATGGTGACAGATTGGCAATTCGGTAATTCGGAGTTCGGGAAAATGGGAAGGGTGTTAGTGTTGAAACTCCTTAAGCACAAAGTCCTGAAGCCTAAAGGGTTGAAGTGGTGGGGCATGATGACATCACATGGAGGTGATGTGGACCCCATAATTATGAAGTGACATGGCTTGCGGACATCACCTGGGATGACGTGGACACATGGGATGTGTACCACATGTCACTAAGTTTTGAGCATTTGGAGTATTCAAAAGTTGATTAGAATGTGACATGTGTCACCCACCTGATTGGGCCATGTGTCCTCTTCCAGCATTTCTCCACGTGGCGATAGATCATGTAGTGTGGAGACTGGGCACTCCAGAGGGGAAAGATGTGAAATGTTGCGTTGGGTCGAAAACTCCCAAAGGCCTAAAGGCCGGAGTACATATCGACCGTTGATTCCAAAGGACACACGTTGAAGGATCTTCGACTTCGGGTGAAAGAACTCCGGGAGAAAGTGCAGGAGGGAAGTTTGAAACCTCTGAAGCAAAAAGAACTGAAGCGATTCGTAGTTGTTGATCTATGGGAGGACACCTATTGGTTGATCTTGAACGCTAGGGAAAATCATTTCGGGAGGAGGCAAGAAAGAAAAGTTGAGACTCCCGAAGTGGATCTCGATCATTGATCGTGAAAGAGGACGAGGACCGTTGATCCAGTCCTGGATGAAATTTCCGAAGTCCCAAAGTTCTAGACAAGTGCTTTTTCAACTAAGCGTCGGGTCTTGGTCATGGTCATATGCATATTGAGAGCTAAGAGAAGGAGGGCTAAGGGCTGAATTGGTTGTCTTCGAGACAGAAAATTGCTAAGGAAGGATTTAGCCGTAGTTTCTAGTCGTGGCGACCTAGGAAGATGGTTTGAAGGAAGTGTCTGCATAGGATGAGATTCTATGTCAACCAAGGATAACAGGACACTATTATTTTCGAAGAATGGGGATATGATCTCCATGAAAAAAAAAGAAAAAAAAAACCTGTAGCATGGTTTGGCAATTTTGTTTACCTATGCATAATTCTAACAAAATGGTCGCTTGCACATTTTGCAAAATTAAGGGGCTTAAGCACATCAGCTCAAGATGCATATTGAGGAAATGGAAGAAGGTAGAGGAGCCTCCAATCATGATAAGGAGGCTGAAGGCAAGAATACCATTGTTGGTAATGCAGAGACAGAGTCCAATGGACGCAAGGAAAAAGGAGAGAAGGAAACGTTAATAGAAATGGTAAGGAGCCTAAAGATGGAAGTGAAGAGCTACAAAGTAGACAATGAGAGAGTGATAAGAGAGTAAATTCAGATAAATGCTTGAGTGTTGTGGAGCTTAAATCAATTGCAGAGACAAATGAAGAAGGTATCAAAATCAAGACAAGAGGAAGGAGGCAAGTGTCACGAAATAAGATATGATCGTGGAAGAGTTGGTTATTCAAGAAGTACCAGCAGAGATCGTGGAAACCACTCACCTCCTTACTCAGGAAGAATTTTTTATGCATCGAAATATCCCGTAAGCAGTCCAGAGGTGTCTCCTGTCAGACACCAAAGAAGGAAACAAGAGGTAGATAGTTTGCAAGGAGAGCTGAGGAATATCAAGCCACCTTCCTTCGATGGTGAAAGAGAAAGGGAAGATGATGTCGAAGCATGGTTGCTTGGGCTCAAGAGATATTTTCAGTTGCATAACTATTCATCAAATCTGGAAGCCAAGATTGCCACCTACCATTTACACGGGAAAGTTGCAATGTGGTGGGACCAACTGAAGTAAGTGGAACATGTTAATGAAAGTAGGATCACTTGGACGCAGTTCAAGAAGAACTTCCAGAAGGAGTACCTCTCAGAGCATTTCTATGACAAGAAAATGTAGGAATTCTTTGAACTTAGGTTGGGAAGCATGACTATGGAAGAGTACAAGAAGAAGTTCTTGGGATTGTTAAAGTATGTCAGGTTCATTGGTGATGAGAAAGTGAAAATACAAAGATTTCTAGGTGGATTGCCGGCCTTTTATAAGGAAAATATCAAGTATGATGAACCCAAGACCTTGACTGAAGACATCAGGAAGGTTAAATACATGTATGAGCAAGGCCAGGGAAGAGAATCTCTGTAGAAATCTTGGAAGGACAATAAAAATGTGAAGTTTGATCAGAGGAGGAAAGGATTCAAACCTTGCTTCAATAGGAATGAGCCTAATAGAAATCATCAAGATCAATATGCTAAGGGATATTTCAAGAAGGAATATTCCTTGGGAAAAAGAGGAAGACCACCAATCCAATGTTGGGGATGCAATGAAGATCATTTGTGCAAGGATTACACACATAGAGAGGAAAGAGTGTAGACTATGCACAACATCCAAGAGGCTACAACAGTCGAAGATATGGGAAGAATATATGCATCTTTAGATCGACAAGAAGAGTACTAGTCCAATATGATCGAAGTGGAAGGTAAGATCATAAATCAGCCTGTTTATATTTTGATTGATATAGGATAAAGTCATTGCTACATTGATTCTAAAATAGTGGATGGATTACATTTGGAGAAAAGCAAACTTGGAAAAGAAAGCTTGGTTCAGTTAGCCACTGGAACCAAAAGAGGAATCCATGATATGGTAAGAAGTTGTTCCATAAGTCTTAGTGGCGTGAATACTAGTATTTATCTAAATATCATACCATTGGGGTCTTATGATATTCTGATTGGAATGGATTGGTTGGACAAGAATCATGTTGTCCTAGATTGTCATAACAAGACATTTACATGTCTTGGTGGAAATGGAAAACAGAGCACTGTGAAAGGAGTTCCAAGACCCATCTCTATAAGGAAGATTTTTGCCTTACAGCTAAAAAGATGTTTTAGGAAAGGATGTCAATTGTATGCAGTGCATGTGGAAGAGTCAGATAATACAAAGGGGCCAAGCCTCGAAGATTTCTCGGTACTACATGATTTTGAAGATGTATTCCAAGAAATACCCGGATTTCCACCAAGAAGGGAGATAGATTTTTCAATTGATTTAGTGTCATGAGTTGCCCCAGTGTCAAAAACACCTTACAGAATGAGCACACCAGAGTTAAAATAATTACAAATGCAGTTGGAGGAATTGTTGAAGAAAGGGTACATACGTCCAAGTGTGTCACCTTGGGGAGCACCAGTAATTTTTGTCAAAAAGAAGGATGGAACCTTGAGGCCGTGTATTGACCTTTGACAGTTGAACAAGTGCACTATAAAGAACAAGTACCCTCTACCTAGAATTGATGACCTCTTTGATCAGAGAAGAGGAGAAAAGATATTTTCAAAAATTGACCTAAGGGAAGGATACCATCAAGTAAGAATCAAGGAAGAAGTCATTCATAAGACAGCCTTTAGGACTAGGTATGGGCATTATGAAATTGTAGTGGTTCCATTTGGATTGACCAATGCACCAGTTGTCTTCATGTGCTTAATGAATGGAATATTCAGAAATTATTTGGATAAGTTTGTCATAGTATTCATGGATGACATACTTATCTATTCTAAGTCTGAAGAGGAGCATGAACATCACTTAAGACTGGTGTTGCAAGTACTAAGAGAACATCAGTTGTATGCCAAGTTGAGTAAGTGTTCTTTCTATCAAAAGCAGATACATTACTTGGGACACATTATTTCAGAGAAGTGCATAGTAGTAGATCCAGAGAAGATCGAATCCATTAGAGGATGACCAACACCCATAAATGTGTCAAACGTCATATCTTTTATGGTATTAGTTGGCTACTACAAAAGGTTCATAGTAGGGTTCTCTAAGATTTCTCATCCCATCGCTTCTTTGAAAAAGAAGGGAACTAAATTTGAATGGACACTCAAGTGTGAAAAGAGTTTTAATATGTTGAAGGAATTACTCACTAGTGCACCTGTGTTAAAGATTGCTGACCAAAATGAAAGTTTTGTGGTATTTACAGATGCATGTAAGGAAGGACTTGGGGGAGTCCTCATGCAAAATGGACATGTCATTGGATATGAGTCCAAAAATATTAAGGAACATGAGAGGAACTATGCCATTCATGACTCGAAACTTTCTTCCATTGTTCACATCTTGAGGATGTGGAGGCAATATCTCATGGGGAAGAAATTTGAATTAAGGACGAACCACATTGGCCTGAAGTATCTTTTTGAATAGCCAACCTTGAATGTCAAGCAAACAAGATGGCTGGAATTTTTAAGTGAATATGACTTCGATATCAAGAATATCAAGGGAAAGGAGAATAAAGGTGTTGATACACTTAGTAAAAGAGTGCATATCATGCATGCTACTGCTGTCAGTAGGCATCAGTCAGACTTGAAGAGCAGAATTTTAGATGGTCTTGTTACAGACCAGCATTACCTACAGGTAAAGGAAAACTTACAGCAAGGGGATGTACAATAGAAAATAAAGGAGTATGAGATAAAGGAAGACAAACTACTCATGCATAAAAATAGAATCTACATTCCTAGTTCTGGAGAACTGAGGAATTTTGTACTGAAGGAAATGCATGATGTTCCTTATGCTGGACATCCCGTTTACCAGAAAACAATTCCAGCAGTAAGAAGCCAGTTCTTTTGGTTGGGAATGAAGAAGAATGTTGTTGATTACATCACTCGATGTATGGAATGCAGAAGGTGAAGGATGAGTATAGGCACCCAGTGGGTTTGCTGCATCCATTGCCAATTCCAGAGAAGAAATGGGTAGTGATCACCATGGATTTCATCACAGGATTACCCAGAATGAATAAGCAACATGACTCAATCATGGTGGTGGTTGACAAATTAACAAAGGTTGCTCATTTTGTGCCTATGAAGACAACGCATACAACAGCTAACATTGCAGAAATTTTCATGAAGGAAATTGTTAGGTTGCATGGGATACCTAGGACAATTGTCTCGGACAGAGATACAAAGTTTACCTCCAACTTCTAGAGCGGATTGTTTAAAGGATTTGGCACAAATCTAAACTTTATCACATCATATCATCCCCAGACAGATGGGAAAACATAGAGGGTCAATTGAATAATTGAAGACATGCTGAGAATGTATGTGATGAATAAGCCATCTAAGTGGGAAGATTACATACACTTGGTTTAGTTTGCATATAATAATGGGTATCAAGCGTCATTGGGAATGATTCCATTTGAAGCCTTGTGTGGTAGGAAATGTGATACTCTAGTAAGATAGGACAACCCAGCAGATAGAGTGGTACTTGGGTCGGAGTTGCTCAAGGACATGGAAGACCAGGTGGTTAAGATCAAGAAGAATTTAAAGGCATCTCAGGATAGACAAAAATTTTATGCAGACAAGAACAAGACAGCTAGATAATTTAAAGTAGGGGAGCATGTACTTTTGAAAGTGAAGCCCAAGAAAATCTATTTGAAAATGGGTAGTTGTACAAAGCTAGCAAATAGATTCTGTGGTCCATTTGAAATATTGGAAAGAATAGGGCTAGTTGCATGCATGCTTGCATTGCCTACTTCCATGAATGTGCATAATGTATTTCATGTATCTTTACTAAAGAAATATGTACATGATCCTAACCATGTTATTGATTGACATTTGATTCAAGAAGAGACAAAGGGAGATTTTCAATTTCAGCCAGTGCGGGTATTGGAAAGAAAATTCAAAATGCTATGGAATCGAGTTATATAGATGGTAAAAGTTCATGGACCTACTACAGTCCTGAATATGCTACCTGGGAGCATGAAGATGCCATGCGTACTGAGTACTCGCAGCGTTTTGAATAAATTTGAGATTTTGATCTCTATTTTGTATATGCACTGAGGACAGTGCCAAAATAAGGGGGATGGGATGTAACACCCCATTTTTTGAACCCCCATTTTTAAATAATGTATTGCTACAATGTTGAGAGGCCATAGTTCCCAAACAAGTATTAAAAGGCCAGTGTGCCCAAGACCTGTAATGTTTTTATCATTATTAATAATAAATACATTGTTGGTTGCTAAACAGACAAGGACTAGAGTTATAAGGGGATATGATTCCACAAGAGAGGGGGCTTGAGGGGCTAAGTGTTTATTCCTATGTTAATTACCCTTTTTTCCCAAGGGAGGGGATCGGTTATGGGAGATTCTTGGGGAAGGTCATGAGGTTATTAATTTCCCCACGAATTTACTTAAACCTACCTCTAGTCTGATGGGGGGGTTGTACTGATGGCTTGTTCACTGATTTCCTGTATGATTCACTCATTTTCCCTCACGCACTTCCATGCACCCATTTACCCATCCATTGATCTGTCATCTTCCGCATCTGGTTCGGGGAAAGGGAGACAAACTGTTAAAGAATTAGCCATGGTATAGTTGGTTGTAGTGGTCGCTGGTGTGATTCAGCCATGACTTGAGGCCTACATATCTGAGATGCATTGGCATGTGTCCAGCGTTTCTCATAGCTATGAGTCCTAAGAGTTCCATCATTGAGATTCTGGACGAGTTGCGCTAGAGCCTGAATAAGGAGAAGGATTGCCTGAGGGACTGTGTGGTAGAGAAGGGTGGAGGTTCGTTCTCTCGGGTGGTGCAAGCTTGGTAGAAGAGAGCTTGGTACTTGGATTGTTGTGAGAGATGGGAAGCCTGTGAGAGCTTGAGAGTTGACTGGTTTGGGAAACCTGTGAGAGATGACTAGTTTGGGAAACCTGTGAGAGATGACTGGTTTGGGAACCCAAGTAAACTCTGGAACCATCCCTGTGGATTCATAACCCTATCTTGGGGGTGACACTGCTATTGAGATTTGGAACAGTAGTGTCTACAGTTGGGTGGAACATCCTTCGTCTGCAGCCAGTTGGTGTCGCCTTATATAAAGATAAGTTCTCTCTGTTATGGTATCATTTACATGTATTTGAATGTTATTTCCATTGTATCTTTAATTATCGTTTAATCGAATCTTTAGACTATGCATGCTTGTTGTTTACTATTGTGCATGTCGTTAAAGTTTTTTATTTTATGCTTCCTTAAATAATGAAAAAGGTATCAGTAAGAGAAATAAGTCCAAGGGTGGGCTTGTAGGTAACGTACCCCGGTTTGTGGGTGGATGGGTATGTTATAGGCTCTGTAATTTGATAATCTTTATCGGCTAGGGGGATGTGATCCAGGTCAATGGGAGGAGGAAGAAACAATTTTTCTTTTGTTCTAGAGGATTTAGATTTGGGCACCATAATCAAACGGATATATGCAAATGAAAAACGATGTTATCTGTGATTACCAGGTTTAATGGTGCTTGTCAACGGTGAGCTTGGTGGTGGTTTAATCTATCATACTGTCTAAGGGTTTGATCTATCATGGTTAGACAGTATGAATCAAACCAAATTTATTCCATGGGGTTTTATCTTTTTCTCTTTTTTTATTTTTATACCCTCATTTGGTTTTTTATTCTTTTCTTTTCTTTTTTATTTTTCTTTGTTTTCTTTTTCTTTTTCTTCTTCTTTCTTGTAAATAATTTGCAGAATAAAATATTATTTACAATATAATACAACTAAAGGAAGAGATTCTAATCACCAAGTGATCCTATGAAATATAGGGTTATAACACATCCCACTCAACTAGGAAAGTTACCAACGGTAATTCAAGCAGAGGAGGAGAAAAGAATCCCCCCTAGGAAAAATTGAGATCTCACACAAGCTCCCTCTAAGAAAGAAGAGGAATAATGTTGTGCAAGAGGAAGAAGACCATCGCATAGAAAATGACATCAAAATATTCTCTCTTGAAGACATGGAGCTCAAGGCGGATATAGAGAAAATGTTTCCCACAATCGATCAGCTAGGGAACATGGCCCATCAAAATTCATCATTAAGATCATTAGAGATCATTGAGAATGAGACCTTCAATGAAAAAGAGTTATTCACTTTCCAGAGCATTGTCTTTGACAAGGAATCTAAGAAATTGATTATTGAAAAAGGTGATTTGAAAAATAATAAAGGAAAATCTTGTTCAGAGGTTGACCTAAAAGATATGCGGTCGTCCCAAATATCTAGAATTCACATAGCAATCGGGGATGGTCTTGATGATTCCATTGGTGGTTTAGAAGTAGAAAACACGAAGTTGAAGGGAAGGATGAGGGATATGGAATATGATTTAATGCCTCTTCCACTTCTTGCCAGTCCTTTGTCAATAGTCAGACCCACCACACCCACTATTAAATTTAAAGGATCTTCAAGCCTACTTACATCATCCAGGATCTATGTAGAAATAAATATTAAGAAAAGAATGGCATTGATCACAGAGGCATGGGAAGTTTTGAAAAACGTTGTTTCTTTTGGCTCGAGGGTACATGCCTTCCATGAATATTTGCAAGTTGAACTGAAGAACGAAGAAGGTTTCTACATTGAAGTTGTATTACCTTTTGGAAAAATGTCTCTAATATGATGGAATTAAGGAGAAGAGACGAGGATATTCCCTCCCCAAGTCAGATAAAATAGTTGAATGTGTGCTCGAAGGAAAAGATTAAAAAATTGAATAATATTTTTCAAGCATGCAACCAAGCTATATCAAAGAGGGAAGAACTTTTCAAGAGGCTAACCAAGATAAACCTAGCTGGATGTACTAATGAAGTACAAGACCCTAAATTAATTCTCAACTCAATGTTCCTAACAAAGAAACAGTTTGACGAACAAGTTGAGATATTTAAAGGGCTATCAGTTGAAAATTTTTATGGTATACTTGAATATGATGAAGACAACTTAGATAATTGGCTAGTGGGCTATCCCATGAAGAACCAAGATATTGAGGAATTAATACATGCCATTTCCCTTGATTTCAGAGACTTGGAGGGTGAGTTATTCAACATCAAAATTCTTCATAAGTTAAACGTGGCACCAATGAAAAATTATATTGAAGAATGGTTCAAGAAAGAAATCAACAAATTGACCAACGAGGGGAAAGAAACAGTTGAGACAGTTCTTGTAACCATTAATGAAGACCATAAAAGGATAACATCAAGCAAGTGAAGAGACAAGAGACCATCATAGTAAGTTTATGTTGATCACATCTTTCTTTCTTTATCATTTCTTTCATCCAGTTACTCCTCTTTTTTGACTATAAAGGTTTAACCGAAGTCTGATAACTTCTCTTTTCTTCTTTCCAGGTCTTGTTTTCCTTTTACCGCCCACCATCCTCCTTCTGCAAGATTAATTCTTGTTTATATTTTTTTTATGGTCTGTGGGATCCCTAATCCCGGTCCTTAGGACAAACACATTTTAAGTTTCAAAGAATATGTAACAAACTATATATTTTTTAGAAATTTTAAGAGAGTTATTTCAGGATCAGTTTTGATTGTGCTTTGTAACTCTGAGTTTTGAGTATAAAGTATTTGAGATTGATCTATCATTATGTTTATTTGAGCTTCCCATGTGTCTACTCTGTTAAATTTCTCTTATGCATGCATATCATCTTCTTTTTAATTTTATGCAATTAGAAATCTTTATTTTAACTATGATGGATGTGAGGAAATTTTGTCTATCTTTTATTTTATGAAGTGTGCGGTTCCTAGTCATTTCTCAGGAACCTTCTTTAAAAGAAAACAAAACATTTTTCTGCCTATCTTTCTTGAAATATTTATATTTCTTTGATTACCATGACGGACTTCTACAAAGTCCCATATTCTGAAAATCTAGAGTCCCAAGAAAATATTAAAGTAAAGAGGAGTACCACCTCTATAAAAATGCAGGGGGATTTACATCCTCGTAAGGTTGTTGTTTTGGTCCTAACGGATTTAAGCATAAACATTTTTGGCGGCCATACTGGGGAGTGAACTGAAAATTTGAAATATGGTCTAAGATTTTTTTGAAAAATATATGACTTTGCACGAGGCTGATCATCCCCACTTGGAAATTGGATTGAATAATCAACTAAGAATCTTACATCAGCTATACAATCTGGTAATAATGACATCTGAGACCCGAGAAGAATTAAAAAGTTTTTGGTAGATCTTAGCCTGAGAAGAAGAAAGAGAGATCCTCTAAAGACAGAGGAGAGATGAATGACAAGACCAAAGAAACCAAAGGCTAGCTAGAGCATCATAAGGACAAGGTTAGGATTGAAGATGGATGAATACAAAGGACCCATTACCAGAATTAAAAGAAAGAAACTATGTATTCTAAGAAGTGAAAATCATATTCCTGGAACCTCTTTGGATATGGAAGAAAGAAACGAACAACCACGAGAAGAACCTCATAAAGAGAGACAGGGATTCATACACATAGGAAATACAAGTGGTTTTTAAGCACACATATGTCGGCCACCATTGTAACCCCTGTTGGTACCCCTTCGAGTGGTAGCACATCAGAAAACACCTGTATATGGATCGGCCTAGGCATCTTGAAGCCCTCCATAGATAAATAGATCAGTCGTCGGACTGTTATAGTGTCACCGAGAACAACACTCAGGAAAGATACTCTCTAGTACCTAGGTGATCGGCGAGTATGTCGAAGGTTATGGTCTAGACTCCTTAGTTGGTTTCTTGAGATATTGGGCCAAGTACTATTGTTGGACCCCACACATACATCAAAGAGATATAGCATAGGGAAAAACCTTGTTTATAGAACCCTTGAATACCCCTAACCCTTGGGACAGAAAAATCAACATAACATACGAGATCTATTTTCATGCAACTGTGTCTACTTCATTTTGGTTGCAAAATTCCTACACATTTCTTCCTGTTAATAGTTTGGTCATTGTGTCACTGCAGTATTTTTCAACTTGGAGTATAACTCCATAGGAGTAAAAAAAAAAGAGTCTGGGGCCTATCATTGTTTACAGTGGTGGTTGGACCAAATTGGACCTTCGCTCCAACTATCACTAAATTTGCATGAAGGAGGCATATATTTTGAAGACTGCTTTCAAAAATCATGAAGGACATTATGAATTTTTCTTCATTTTTTTTTTCCTATGCAATGCTCCATCCACCTTCCAAAGTCTTATGAATAAACTTTTGAAAGCTTACCTTCGATAGTTTGTCCCATCCTTCTTTGATGACATCCTCATTTACAATTGCACCTGGGATAGCCACCTTCTTCATGTGGACAAAGTCCTTCACTTTCTACAGGACAACCAATTGTTTGTAAAAAAGACCAAATTTTCCTTTGGAGCCGGTGAAGTGGAGTACTTGGGACACATTTTGAGTCGTGATGGAGTGAAAGTGGATCCCAAAAAGATACAAGCTATGCAAGAGTGGTCGCGACCCACGACCTTAAAGTCCCTATGGGATTTTCTCAGTCTCATAGCCTATTATAGGAAAATTTTCGACCATTATGGAAAAATTTTGATCTCTTAACCAACCTCCTCGAGAAGAATTCATTTCATTGGACACCTGCTGCGAAGAGAGCCTTAGCAAGCCATGTGCACTACTCCTATCCTTGTCGTGCCTGACTTCAAAAAAAAAATTGTGGTGGAATCGAATGCTTAGGGAACTGGTATAGGCACATTCCTCACCCAAGAGGGTTGACCTATAGCCTTTACTATCCAAGTGTTGAGTGGACTCAACTTGGGTAGATCCACTTATGAAAAATAAATGTTGGCCATTCTACATGTGGTGCACACCTTGATCCCTACCTTTTGTGACATCATTTTCAGATCAAAGCAAATCACCATAGTCTGAAGTATTTTTTGGAGCATAGGCTATCCTCCCCCAAAAAAAACAAGTGGTTGACTAAAATGTTTGGTTATGACTATCAAATCATATATAAAAAGTGCAAAGACAATATAGTGGTTGATGCTTTGTCAAGATAGCATGAGGAGGATGAATCCCTATTTGACTTATCCTTACCAGTCCCTGATTGGATGGAGTATGTATTCTAGGAGTGGCTATAACACCCAACTATCTCCAGGATCATTCAACGTCTTCAAGAGGACCCTAATCCTCCCACTAGCTACACTTGGCAGGACAATACTCTCCTATATAAGGATTGTCTAGTTATATCACCCTCTTCAGCACTCAAGAAGAATCTCTGAACAGAGTTGCACTCATCATCCATTGCAAGTCACTCGGGCTTCCAAAGACATATGCTCGTGCTCATCATTCTTTTTTTTGGATAGGCACGCAGAAGGATATACTTCAATTTTTCATTGAATGTGAGGTGTGCCAATGTAATAAACGTGAAATTTTCAAGTCATCGGGCGCCCTACAACCCCTACCCATTCCAACTTCAATGTGGACACACATCTCCATGGATTTTATAGTGGGCCTTCCTAAAGATGGGAACAAATATGTCATCATGGTGGTGGTTGATTGCCTATCCAAGTATGCTCATTTTTTTTCTTTACCTCACTCTTTCATAGTGGCACTCATCGCACAAGTTTTCCTTGATCAGATTTTCAAGTTGCATGGCATGCCAACCTCTATTGTATTTGATCATGACCCCACTTTCACCAACACCATTTGGAAAGAGATATTTAAATTGCAGGGCACCCAACTAAACATGAGCACAACCTATCACCCCTAGTCCGATGGCCAAACAGAAGTGGTAAACAAATGTTTGAAAACCTACTTGTGGTTTTTTGCTTCAGACAAACAACACCAGTGGGTCTAATGGCTTCCCTTGGAAGAATGGTGGTACAACACTTCCTATCACATGGCCACTAAAATGACCCCATATGAAGCAGAGTATGTCAAATGGTCTCTAACAATCACTACCTATCTTCCAGGAACATCCAAGGTCAAATATATTGATATCATGTTGCAAGGTCACATAGCCACCATAGAGGATCTGAAGGATAACCTCCACGTGGCCCAAAATCACATGAAGCAGCAAGTTGATCAACATCTTTTTGAAAGGTATTTTCGGGAAGGGGATCATGTGTTTCTCCAGCTCCAACCTTACAAGAAAAAATCTCACAAATATAAAGGACATCATAAGTTGTCACCCAATTTTTATGGGCCCTACCATATCATCAAGTGTATTGGCTCAATCGCTTACAAATTGGCTCTTCCACCTACTTCCAAAATCCATCCATTGTTTCATGTTCCCTGTCTGAAGAAAGTGGTGGGACAAAATTGTCGAGTTCAAACCATCCTTCTGGAATTAAATGAAGAGGGATCCAACCCAAAGCAGTCCTCAAAAACTAGGAACGTCAGCTACATGGAAGAACCATCAAGGAAGTGTTGATCAAGTGGAAGGACACATCACCAGACGATGAGACCTGGGAACCCGCAGGCATACTTCAACAATTTTTGCACCTGTAGCCTTGAGGACAAGGCTACTTTTGAAGGGAAAGGGCATGTTAAGATTCGATCCTAACCCCTCTCCATGGATCATTAGTTAGTAGCATATGTTTTCTATGTAATAAATGCCGACATTAGTTAATAATGCCTAATAAATAAATGAGAATAAGCCAATGTAAGAAGACCTAATAGAAGCTTCTGCTTCTAGAAAGATATTCCTCTAGAAGTTTCCTTAGAAGGTAGAATTAGTATAAATAAGGGTAGCAGGCATGAGTTAATTTTTTCTTGGAGATTATTGTAATAGAGCTCTGCTCTACTCGATTTTTCCCCCTCGAAGAAGAAAGTGAACATTGCTATCATCAATAAAGGTGCTCTTTTTGGTGTTATTTTGGTAATATTCTGATATTGTTCTGGATATATCATTATTGTACTATTATTGCTTTCTCATTATTTGGGTACTATTGCTTGCTCAATATTTCGGTACTTTTGTGTCTTCACCAAATTGGACCTTCGCTCCAGCTATCACTAAATTTGCATGAAGGAGGCATATATTCTGAAGACTTCTTTCAAAACTCATGATGGACATTATGAATTTTTGTTCATTCCTTTTTTCCTATGCAATGATCCATCCACCTTCCAAAGTCTTATGAATAAACTTTTGAAACCTTACCTTGGATAGTTTGTCCCTACCTTCTTTAATGACATCCTCATTTACAGTTGCACCTGGGATAGCCACCTTCTTCATGTGGACAAATTCCTTCACTTGCTACAGGACAAACAATTGTTTGTAAAAAAGACCAAATTTTCCTTTGGAGCCGGTGAAGTGGAGTACTTGGGACACATTTTGAGTCATGACAGAGTGAAAGTAGATCCCAAAAAGATACAAGCTATGAAAGAGTGATCACGACCCATGACCTTAAAGTCCCTATGGGATTTTCTCAGTCTCATAGGCTATAATAGGAAATTTTTCGACCATTATGGAAAAATTGCTAATCCCTTAACCAACCTCCTCAAGAAGAATGCATTTCATTGGACACCTACTGCGGAGAAATCCTTAGCAAACCATGTGCACTACTCCTGTCCTAGTCGTGCCTGACTTCAGAAATTTTTTTTTGGTGGAATCGAATTCTTAGGGCACTGGTATAGGCACAGTCCTCACCCAAGAGGGTCGACCTATAGCCTTTACTAGCCAAGCGTTGAGTGGCCTCAACTTGGGTAGATCCACTTATGAAAAATAAATGTTGGCCATTCTACATGTGGTGCACACCTTGAGCCCTACCTTTTGGGACATCATTTTCAGATCAAAGCAAATCACCATAGTCTGAAGTATTTTTTGGAGCATAGGTTATCCTCCCCCAAAAAAAACAAGTGGTTGACTAAAATGTTTGGTTATGACTATCAAATCATATATAAAAAAGGCAAAGACAATATAGTGGTTGATTCTTTGTCAAGACAGCATGAGGAGGATGGCTCCCTATTTTACTTATCCTTACCAGTCCCTGATTGGATTGAATATGTACGCCAGGAGTGGCTCACACACCCAACTATCTCAAGGATCATTCAATGTCTTCAAGAGGACGCTAATCCTCCCACTAGCTACACTTGGCAGGACAATACTCTCCTATATAAGGATTGTCTAGTTATATCACCCTCTTCAGCACTCAAGCAGAATCTCTTAACAGAGTTGCACTCATTGTTCATTGCAGGTCACTCGGGCTTCCAAAAGACATATGCTTGTGCTCGTCATTATTTTTTCTGGATAGGCATGAAGAAGGATATACTTCAATTTTTCATTGAATGTGAGGTGTGCCAATGTAATAGAGGTGAAATTGTCAAGTCACCAGGTGCCATACAGCCCCTACCCATTCCAGCTTCAATGTGGACAAACATCTCCATGGATTTTATAGTGGGCCTTCCTAAAGATGGGAACAAATATTTTATCATGGTGGTGGTTGATCGCCTATCCAAGTATGCTCATTTTTTTGCTTTACCTCACTCTTTCATAGTGGCACTCGTCGCACAAGTTTTCCTTGATCAAATTTTCAAGTTGCATCGCATGCCAACCTCTATTGTATTTCATCATGACCCCACTTTCACCAGCATCATTTGGAAAGAGATATTTAAATTGTAGGCACCCAACTAAAAATGAGCACAACCTATCACCCCCGGTATGATGGCCAAACATAAGTGGTAAACAAATGTTTGGAAACCTACTTGTGGTTTTTTGCTTTAGACAAACAACACCAGTGGGTCTAATGGCTTCCCTTGGAAGAATGGTGGTACAACACTTCCTATCACATGGCCACTGAAATGACCCCATATGGAGCAGTGTATGTCCAACGGCCTCTAACAATCACTACCTATCTTCCAATAACATCCAAGGTAAAATATATTGATATCATGTTGCAAGGTCGCATAGCCACCATAGAGGATCTGAAGGATAACCTCCACGTGGCCCAAAATCGCATGAAGCAACAATTTGACCAACATCTTTTTGAAAGGTATTTTCGGGAAGGGGATCATGTGTTTCTCCGGCTCCAACCTTACAAGAAAACATCTCTCAAAGATAAAGGACATCATAATTTGGCACCCAAGTTTTATGGGCCCTACCATATCATCAAGTGTATTGGCTCAGTCGCTTACAAATTGGCTCTTCCAGCTACTTCCAAAATCCATCCATTGTTTCATGTTCCCTGTCTAAGGAAAGTTGTGGGATAGAATTGTCAAGTTCAAACCATCCTCCGGAATTAGATGAAGAGGGATCCAACCCAAAGCAGTCCTCAAAAACGAGGAACGTCAGCTACATGGAAGAGCCATCAAGGAAGTTGTAAGCGTCAGAAGTCACTCCTGGATTGCTTGCAGGAGCAGAGCCCAACGCCCATCAGTTCTTATGTCATGATTTAATAAATGGGGTGATCAAATGGGTAAAGACTCAAGAAGATAAAAATTTGACTCAGAATATCGGGCCTGGTATGTTTGCAGCAAGGGAGGTCTTGATCCAACTTCTGTCAGTAAATGGATTAAAGGGTGACAGAGGGAAGACTTGTGAGAAGGGCGAGCAAGACTGCCTCGGGCGACAAGCCTTCGGAAGCTTAAGGATGAAAAACTCAGAAGCCAAGATCCTCTTGGTCCGAAGCTTCAAGGATCTGAAGAGTGACTCAACTAGATCCTCCAATTCTAAGTCGTTCAGCGCTACGAAAATAACAGGAACCGATTAGAAACAATGTAACTGTTACAGTGATCCAACCTACATCATCCTATAACAACTACAACTCGACTGGATCCTCCAATTATGAGTTGTTCTAACACAGTATACAAGAGATGGAAAAGAGGTTGACATCCATAAAGTAAGAAGTCTCAAATCCCTTATACATTAACCAGAGCGACTAGCGCTTCGTCAAAACTTTACAATCGGGAGCCTTGCTCAACCATCGATACCTCACAAAATACAAAGACTCAGTCTATATACTCAGGAAAATTCACCTTATAGAGGCATGTTCATCCATCAAAAGCATGGTGTCCCTTCAACCGAATTCAGACGGATAATCCCTGTCAGACGCCACCTTAACTGCGCATGACTCCTGTAGGGGGAGGGTAGCTGAGCCATTAAGTGTCGGGCTAGCGTGTGTAGACTTCTCTATCTAGTCGAGGAATTTGGCATGGCTTCTCCAAAAAAATGGGTACACAAGACCCTCTTGAGCAGATCTCTCACCAGGCCCTCCATACTTCACACTTAATGACTGAGGAGAGGTTTCAACCACCTCTCCTTGCCTTCATTTACTCCGAGCGAGAAACAGTATTGAGATCAGATCCGATGACGCCTGGAGATCGCGATGATCCATTCTGTAACTAAACTCGACACTTTTGGCCTTATTTACACAGATCCTTTCTTTCCCCAGGTGATCGTGGGCTGTGACCACGTGCTTATTTCCAAGGCGCTTTCGGCGTTTGCGAATGGGAAGGAGTTGATCCTTGCTTATCATAGTTGCGATGGGTGAAACGTCGAGATGGCTCAATTGAGCACCACGCATCCTTCAAATCTAACGGTCCTAAACTCACCCTACGCTGTTGTGGGCCCCAGGTCCTGAATGCTCTCGCTACTTTACGTATCGGAATATGATGGAGCTATTTTTTGCACTTCGAAACCGCGATGAGCGAAAAGGCGGGGAGCCTAATCGCGCGCCAAGTGTCTACTTCAAATGGATGGCTGAGACTTCCCTCTGATACTATGGGCCCAACTTTAAAAGTTATTTCCCTTTCACGATTCGCGATTTCATGGGTCAAATACCCTCGGCTCCCTTTTCCTAAACTCCTGATCCCCGAGATGGCGATACGAGTTGGGCCCCCTTTCTAGTCAGCACTCTCTGCATGTAACCATTGACTAGAGCCCAAGTAATAATGCCTCTCGCAACTCATGACTTTGCAAGCTAGAGTATCGAACTTTGGCATTCTCCCCTCGCGAAGTCCCAAGACGCGATGGTCAACGAAGGTTGACCCCCTCTGGGCACTTTTCATAACTCGCAATCTCACGCAACTAAAAGACATAGTCCGCCCTCTGAACTTACGAACCTCGAGTTCGAGAAATAACTACTGCGCTTGTACTGATCACGATTTGCGCCCCTTGAAAACCCTTTTACTCTATACTTAGTGCGACTCGGTTAGCTGCAACAACCCATAAACCGCTCCTCTGCTCTGTCGATGAATTCTTGCAACGAAAGAATGAAGTGCCCGCTCACTTGATTTAAGACCAAAATATATTTCTTTTGTGAGCTGCGCCCAATGCTCCTCACGCCATTTGCAATTCTGAATACTCTTGTGCCTCGGATGAAAAATGTGACTAACATTAGGCTCCATGGGGGATAGAGTCATCTCTGTGATGCTCTAAGGACTCATTTTGCAGTTCCAGTGCCTTGCTGTTGAGATATGGAGTCATTTACTAAGCCAAAACAATAAAAGTAAAAACGAAGAACAGAAAAGACAAAATTTACAAAACACAGGAGCCACAGAAGGCTCAGACAAAACACTTTTTAAGAAAATGCCCATTTACTGGGCTACTGAAAACTTCTTCACCCTCCAAATCCTGTAGCCGATATGTGTTATTTGAGAAAACCTCTGAGATTTTGAAGGACCCTATCCATAGGGCTTCAAATTTCTCGTGCTTCCCCTTGTCTTGTTTAGGAGCATCCCATTTCAGTACCAGGTCTCCTACCTGGAATTCCTCCTTCTTGGTTTTCTTATCAAAAACCTGCTTGATCCTTTGCTGGTGGTCCTGAACTCTGATCATCACCTGCTCTCTGACCTGCTGGAATTCTACTAGTTGGTGAATCCTTCTGACCATGTCATTAGGCTCTTCTTGATAATCTTGGAAGAATTTCGCTACGGAAATGGCCAGCTGAGAAGGGAAGACAGTTTCTGCTCCGTATACTAACTGGAAAGGGGAGATGCCTATAGATCTCTTTGTAGTCACCCGATCAACCCATAGAGCGAATTTCAGCTTTGAATGCCAAGCCTTTTTGTTGTCCTCCAATAATATTTTGATGATCCTTATGAGACTTTTATTGGAGGATTCTGCTAAACCATTTCCCTGGGGATAGTACGGAGTGGAGTGAATCAACTTGATTCTGAATTGCTCACAGAACTTAACCAACGGTTCAGCCTTGAATGAGGTTGCATTATCTGTAATGATCTTTCTTGGGCAGCTGAATCTTGTGATGAGGTCTTCCATTAATCCAATAATTACCTTGTGGGAAGCACTCCTGGTGGGGATAGCTTCAATCCATTTGGTAAAGAAGTCTGTGGCAGTCAGGATCCATCTGTGCTGCCCACTAGAAGCAGGGTGGATTTCTCCAATAAAATCTAGGCCCCATTGCTAGAAGGGTTCTGAAACAACCACAGGCTGTAAAGGTAGAGACTTGAGCTGCTGCTTTCCTGAAAATCTTTGGCATGTGATACAGGCTCTAACTCTTCTATGGACATCAGCGAACAAGGTGGCCTAGTAGTATCCAGCCCTGAGGATTTTGTGGGTTGTGGCCTTCCAGAAGTGGTGCCCTCCACATAGGCTGCTGTGAAATTCAAACATGATCATGTCGATCTCGTGTGGATCCATGAATTTTAACAGTACCCCCAGGGGGTCTTTCCAGTATAAGATTTGATCAATAAGGCAATATCTGACTGCCTTGAGCTTCAGAGCTCTTTCTTTGTTTCTCGGTAGGCCATCTAAAGGCCGCCACTCCTACAGGAAATATATGACATCCTTATACCAAGGACACTGGGCCAATGGGGGCTACCTTTGAGGATCTCTTTCAGACAGCCGACCCTGCTAGATTCCTAAGCATTCGTTGATGAAACTTATCCCCAAAGCTTGGCAATTGGCTTCAGTCAACAACTTGGCTAAGCCCTGACCTTTGATATATTTGGTATGCTTTATTTCTAGGTCAAACTCTAGAATCTTGGCTATCCACTTACTCCTTCTCCCGTCTATGTCAGGTTGGATAAGAATGTCTTTAACAGCAGCTGAGGGGACGTAAGCGATGATTTTTTACTGCAGGACATAGATTTTGAATGCCTTGAGAGCCTTTACCAGGGCATAGGCCTGCTTCTCCATAGTGTTATACCCGACTTCAGCATCCCTCAATGCTCGGCTGAAATAGGTGATAGGCTGCTCAAGGCCGACCTTGTTTGTCTGTAATAAAATAGCAGCCACCGTGTCAGGTGAGGCAAAGGAGAAAATAAGGAAATCCTTTGAGTAGTCGGGACTAATAAGCACGGGGGCTTCAGTCAGGGCCTTCTTTATTTTCTCAAAGGAACTTCGCAATTCAGAAGTCCACCTCACTTCATTTCCTTTCCTTAGCATGGTTGTTATAAGTTTTACCTCCTCAACAAAGTTAGGCAAAAAACTCCTTAGGAAATTAATCTTGCCAAGGAAGGATTGGACCTCCTTCTTGGACCTCGGGACTGATAAGGCTTGTATTGCCTCAACTCTACTAGGGTCAATCCTGAATCCTTCCACTGATACTACGTGGCCTAGTAATTTTCCCTCCTGCATGGCGAACAGAGATTTCTTGGGGTTTAATGAAATGCCAAAACTCCTGCATTTCAGGAAAACTTTCCTGACATGACGACAGTGTTCTTTATCCAACTTTGAAAACACTGTGATGTCATCCAGATAGACGACCACAAATTTATCCTTTTCGCCAATGAAAGCTATGTCCATGGCATGATGAAACGTGGCCCCTGCATTCATTAATCCAAACGGCATATTGGCGTACATGAATGTGCCCCATGGAATGGTAAATGTCATATTTTCCCTGTCCTCAGGCAGGACAGAGACCTGATTGTAGCCAAATAAACCATCAATCATGGACATCCTGGAAGCTCCTGTTACCCTCTGCAGTATATGTTCCATCTTTGGTAAGGGGTAGTTATCCTTTTGTGAGCTCCTGTTAAGGTTTTTGAAGTCTACACAAAGCCGGATCTCTCCACTCTTTTTCCTTACTGGCACCAAGTTGGCCACCCACTTTGAATACCTCAGCGGTACAATAATCTGAGCTTGAAGCAGCTTCTTCACTTCCCTCTCCATGATAGGCAGCAGCATAGGATTGATCTGTCTCAGCTTCTACCTAAATGGCTTTGCCTCCTCTTTTAATGGGATTTTATGCTCGATGACAGAAGTGTCATATGTTTTGAGGTCCTCGTAGGTCCAGGCAAACACGTCAGCAAATTCCCTCAAAAGTCCAGTGTATTCGGACCTCTGCTCCTCTGTCAGACTTCTTGACAATTTGACAAACTTGGGCTCGTTCTCGGTCCCATTGTTGCACTGAATAGTACCAGTGTCATCCTCCGTGGTCTCCCCTTTTAATGATACATCATTTCTATCAAAAATCCTTTCCAAAGGAACCAGTCCTCTTGGAATATTATTGTTGGGTAGCTGCACAATGTTATGCTCTACAATCTTATTCAGAAAATTACCCCCATCAAGCTCTTCTTTAGAGACAGAGTCTTGGTCGATATGCATCTCTGAAAATTCTTCGACAGTTTCCAAGAATTTTTTGACCTCAAGATCATCCTCGAAAACCTTCCAATGTTTGACGTTGTCAGGAATGGAAGGCCTGTATTTTATTTCCATGTCATATCTGAATTTGGGCGGCAAGGGTATTTTGAAATTACTTGCTGATGTAGCCAAGGAATCTTCCATTGTGTTCTCCTCTCTTGGGATGAAAGAAATGTTAATTGCTGAGAAGAAACTGTCAATTAGTTCCCATACCTCATTTATGTAACTTCTGAGTCGAGGGAGCTTAACCTGATAAGCGTTTCTGATCTGTTGGACCACCAACTCTGCATCACCAAACACCGCTACCTCCTAAATTCCCATTTCCCTTGCAGCTCTTAACCCCAAGACGAGAGCTTCATACTTTGCCACATTGTTGGTAGCTTCAAATTCTAGCTTGTATGACAGAGATATGGCTTCTCGAGCAGGTGACACAAAAACCACCCCAGCTCCAGCACCTTCCCTGGAAGAGGCTCCATCAAAGAACATTTTCCAGACGGGGGTGATGGAGGGAGGAAATTTAGGGGAAATGGTGGGCTTCTTTCTGATCTTAAGAGGGGGCTCGGGAGCATGGGTGAGCTGTAGTAAACTAGAACCTAAATCAGTGTCTAAGGCAAAAATGGGATGGTTGGTAGGGTTGGCTTCATCATTGATTATATAGGCCAGTTGAGCTTCCCTGTACAACCTCCTATGTTCTCCTCCAAACACTGGGATAGTAGCATATGTGAGGTCCATCTGCAAAGTTTTCCCCAGTATTTTTATCCAAGACCTTGATAATAACATACCGGACTTGGGGGGGACATCAGCCACTACAATATCCATGACCTCACTTTTCATGGGAAACTGAAACAAGGACACGACCAGGTCTATGATAACTCCTAGACATTGAACCTTTATGGAGTCAAAGGAATAGAGGTCATAATAGGCTCAGGTGACTTCTAGCCCTAACTCTTCCATGACAGTTTTGGGCATGAAGTTGTGAGAAGCCCCCGAATCCATCAAGCAGTTGTGCAGCACCTTGTCATGTATGTTCAGGGAAGTGTAGAAGGGAGGGGACGAGTCATTCCTATCTTCTACCATAGGACCTAGGATAATTGCAAGTTTTTCATCTTGCAAATTGATGGAGCCTGTGGGAGGGCATGAGGTCTCAGACTGTAAAAGCTTAGAGAAGCATTTCTTGAACCCTTCATGTTTAATCAATTCGGTCAGGGGCACAGGGATTCTGATTTTTTGAATTTCATGCTCGAAATTAAAAGAAGACGCAAGCTTCAGAATTTCTTTTATTTTGGAAACATGACTCTGGACTACGGAAGAGAGGGGTCAGGTCTTCTTACCTCTATGACTATCTGCTACTTCATTACCAGATTTCTCTGTTCTAGTATACTGCTCAGGAACGTCAGGCACTATAGTCTTTTTCTTGGACCTCAGATCATACCTACCTTGGTCGCCACTAGTCTTGTCTCCCTTGCTCAGTTCATTTAGCTAATTTTCCATGAGAGACTCCTCGTATGGTGATTGAGTGAGATGAGGATAAGGAGGAGTGTCTCCGAAGAAGTGAATTTCAGGATCAAGCTCATTTGTTTCCCCTTCTTCCCCCTCAGCCACAAAGTTGTTTTGGAAAGGGGCCTGAATTTTCTAGTCTTCTCTGTCTCTTCCCCTCTCTCTTTGCACATCCGAGGGAGTAAAATTGTTAGGCCTCCTGAAACCTCCTTTGTTTTCGACGTTATGAGGGCCCTTATATGCTTGCCTCCCCTCGAATTTCATTCTCTCCATCTCTGTAGATAGAGACTTCACCATCTTGGTCAGTTCATCCACTTGAGGGTGGGGCACCGATGATCCAGAAGTTGGGGTTTCCGACCTTCCCTTTATTCTGTCTGCGTCGGCCTTGTTCCTCAGTCTGTCAGCTGCTAATACATTGTATTCCACCTCTATGGTCGCATATTTCATTTGATCTAAGGAGGTGGCTCTTCTTTCTCTCAACAAAAGATAGAAATCGGGGCCAAACGCACTAGCATAAGATATTTTGGCCGAGGCTTCTGAGGGTTTTATTTCAGCAGGAATTTTATTATACATCTTATTAAATCTTTTGGAGAAGTCAGAGACAGACTCTCCTTCCATCTTCTTCAGAGACCCGAACTCTGTCATGTAGTACATGAAATCTTTCCTATCGCCCCACTGCCTCAGGAAAGCACTATCTAGGGCTTCGATCCCAGCAATATATCCGAGGGCCAATCCTCTAAACCATTTCCTCACCTTGCCATCCAGGCTCTGGACAAAGACTCTCATCCAAACATCTTCATTTTCAATGTTGAGGTTGTCTGCGTAACTGTAGAAAGCAGCCAGGTTCTCTTCCGCAGTTACGTCTCCTTCTCCAATGAACTTGGGCATGTATTTCAAGTAATCTCCAGCAGGGAGAGGATTCATAGGATGGGGAAGAACTAAGGGAGCATATCTGGCAGTGACTATGGTGTCCATTATATTCAGAGGGGGATTCGCACCGGCCATAGGAATATTAGGTGGAGGAGAACTCAGAGGAGAAGGAGTTCGCGCAGGGGCTATTGGGAATGAGTCACGAAGTGGAGTGGGAAACAAGAGGGGATTTAAGGAGAAAGCTAACGAGCTCAAGTCAGTAGTTTCTCCTCTTTGCGCAGGAGTGGTAAAACTAGGCATGGGGAAATCTTCTGCAGTCCTGAGTCTACGCCAAGATATAGCTTCGGAGGAGAGGGGAGTGACAAGGGTTTCTCCCTCCAATGCCAGACCAGGAGGGGAAAACTCAGCAGGAACACTCCCGAAGTTCAGGAAACGGGAAACCTCTGAAGGAGGCCTATTGAGAAACTGAAAAGGAGAAAATGGATTTCCTACAGAAGGAGATGGCGGATTACCTGGTTCGGCGATGGAAGCTTCTTCTTCAGAGTTCTTTCCTTTTCTGACAACCACCTCTGGATCAGTTTCAGGTGTAGCTAGAGGCAGGTGTGGATGAGATCGTGTGTGTCTGCCTCTGAAAGCCACAATTAATAGAGCAGGTTTTCCCCAGTGGAGACATCACAATGGATTTTCCAAGTGCACAGTAGCAATCTTCAAAGGCTCTGATAACCGATGCACCTTCGGAATCATAGGTTCAATGTCGTTCAATACGGAGGAAAATTTTCAACTTGGTCCCCGGCAACGGCGCCAGAAATGTTAGCGTCAGAAGTCACTCCTAGATTGCTTGTAGGAGCAGAGCCCGACGCCCATCAGTTTTTATGTCACAGTTTAATAAATGGGGTGATCAAATGGGTAAAGACTCAAGAAGATAAAACTTTGACTCAGGAGACCGGGCCTGGTATGTATGCAGCAAGGGAGGTCTTGATCCAACTTCTGTCAGTAAATGGATTAAAGGGTGAAAGAGGGAAGACTTGTGAGAAGGGCGAGCAAGACTGCCTTGGGCGACAAGCCTTCGAAAGATTGAGGATGAAAAACTCAGAAGCCAAGATCCTCTTGGTCCAGAGCTTCAAGGAGCTGAAGAGTGACTCAACTGGATCCTCCAATTCTAAGTTGTTCAGTGCTACGAAAATAACAGGAACCGATTAGAAACAATGTAACTATTACAGTGATCCAACCTACATCATCCTATAACAACTACAACTTGACTGGATCCTCTAATTCCAAGCTATTCTAACACAGTATACAAGAGATGGAAAAGAGGCTGACATCCATAAAGTAAGAAGTCTCAAATGCCTTATACATTAACCAGAGCGACTAACGCTTCGTCAAAACTTTACAATCGGGAGCCTTGCTCAACCATCGATACCTCGCAAAATACAAAGACTTAGTCTATATACTCAGGAAAATTCACCTAATAGAGGCATGTTCAGCCATCCAAAGCGTGGTGTCCCTTCAACCGAATTCAGATGGATAATCCCTGTCAGACGCCACCTTAATTGCGCATGACTCTTGTAGGGGGAGGGTAGTTGAGCCATTAAGTGTCAGGCTAGCATGCGCAGACTTCTCTGTCTAGTCAAGGACTTTGGCATGGCTTCTCTGGAAAAATGGGTACACGGGACCCTCTCGAGCAGATCACTCGTGAGGCCCTCCATACTTCGCACTTAATGACTGAGGAGAGGTTTCAATCACCTCTCCTTTCCTTCATTTACTCTAAGCGAGAAATAGTATTGAGATAGGATCCGATGATGCCTGGAGATTGTGATGATCCCTTCTGTAACTGAACTCGACACTTTTGGCCTTCTTTACACAGCTCCTTTCTTTCCCCAGGTGACCACAGGATGTGACCACGTGAATATTCCCAAGGCGCTTTTGACGTTCGCGAATGGGAAGGAGTTGATCCTTGCTTATCATAGTTGCGATTGGCGAAACGCTGAGATGGCTCAATTGAGTGCCACGCATCCTTCAAATCTGACGGTCCTAAACTCACCCGACGCTGCTGTGGGCCCCAGGTCCTGAATGCTCTCGCTACTTCACATATCAGGATATGATGGAGCTGTTTTTTGCGCTTTGAAACCGCGATGGGCGAAAAGGCGGGGAGCCTAATCATGCGCCAGGTGTCTGCTTCAAATGGACGGCTGAGACTACCCCCTGATACTATGGGTCCAACTTTAAAAGTTCTTTCCCTTTCGCGATTCGCAGTTTCATGGGTCAAAGACCCTCGGCTCCCTTTTTCTAAACTCCCGATCCCTGAGATGGCGATATGGGTCGGGCCCCCTTTCTAGTCAGCGCTCTCTGCATGTAATCTTCGGCTAGAGCCCAAGTACTAATGCCTCTCGCAACTCGTGGCTTCGCGAGCTGGAGTATCAAACTTTGGCATTCTCCCCTCGTGAAGTCCCGAGACGTAATGGTCAGCGAAGGCTGACCCCCTCTGGGCACTTTTCATAACTCGCAATCTCACGCAACTAAAATACATAGTCCGCCATCCAAACTTACGAACCCTAAGTTCGAGAAATGACTACTGCGCTTGTACTGATCGCAATTTACGCCCCTTGAAAACCCTTTTGCACCATACTTAGCATGACTCGGTTAGCTACAACAACCCATTAACCGCTGCTCTTCTCTGTCGATGAATTCTTGCCACAAAAGAATGAAGTGCCAGCTCGCTTGATTTAAGCCCGAAATAGATTTCTTCTGTGAGTTGCGCCCAGTGCTCCTCGTGCCATTTGCAATCCTGAATACTCTTGTGCCTCGGACGAAAAATTTTACTAACAGAAGTGTTGATAAAGTGGAAGGACACATCACCAGACGATGAGACCTGGGAACCGGCAGCCATACTTCAGCAGTTTCTGCACCTGCAGCCTTGAGGACAAGGCTACTTTTGAAGGGAAAGGGCATGTTAAGATTCAATCCTAACCCCTCTCCATGGATCATTAGTTAGTAGGATATGTTTTCTATGTAATAAATTTTTACATTAGTTAATAATGCCTAATAAATAAATGAGAATGATTCAATGTAAGAAGACCTAATAGAAGTTTCTTCTTCTAGAAAGTTATTCCTCTAGAAGTTTCCTTAGAAGGTAGAATTAGTATAAATAAGGGTAGCAGGCATGGGTTCATTTTTTCTTGGAGATTATTGTAATAGAGCTCTGATCTGCTGGATTTTTCCCCCTCGAAGAGGCAAGTGAACATTCCTATCATCAATAAAGGTGCTCTTTTTGGTGTTATTTTGGTACTATTCAGGTATTGTTCTGGATATATCATTGTTGTACTATTATTGCTTGCTCAATATTTCTATTCTGCGTCATATATTTTATCTGGAATATTTCACTTATGCTAGACCTAATGTATTACAGTCAGCATTTACTCCCATGTTCTATATATTTGACCTTTTCTACAAGTAAAGTGGGGCCTAAAAATAGCCCATACTCTGAATATTTCTCATTCTACAAGTGACCTTGGAGGATAATGGCATTGCAAATGGTTGGAAACTTTGTTCCAAAAGTTTACTAAAAGGTAATGATTCTGGCTCTATTTCTGAACGATGCTTGTTCTAATTACAACCATGATTTAGTGGATCATTTTGTGGGCTGAATATAATCTAATAAACAACTAGATCTTGGTTTAGAGAGTGATGGGAGCCCTGTGGTTGGCATGTAAAGAGAATATGCAATATGACCAAATTAATTTTTATGTTTATGTTCAAGGAAGATGTGAACTTCATAACGGTTATGTAACACCAACCAATGGTCTATCACAATACCTTGGTTGTGTCATCTCATTGGATTGAAAACTTCTCATTAGAGAAATCTGTTGAGTTTCATTGTCCTGTGTGGGGGGAATTCCTAGGTTTGCTAGTCTAATTCTAGCACCTTTTAGAAATATTATCTTAGACCATAGAAAAATCCAGTTTCCATGAAATCGATATGATGTTTCAACCAAGGCCTTGTAGGAGAACATCTGTGCATTACATTTTTTTTTTTTAAACACTAACAGGTCGTATGTATTTTAACGCCCCCAAGTCTCACTTTCGACAACTTAAAACACAGTATTTTTTTTAAAACACTTACATTATGTCATTCTTTCGACGCTCTGATGTCTCACTTACAACAACATAAAACATGGCCGATACCGCCAATTCGTCAATGAATATATCCTTTGTTTCCTAACTTCCAACAAACATAGATTCTATATCGTCTCACTTCCAAAAAATGAAACGTGGCCGATATGGAAAATTCATTGTCAAATAGTTTCCATATCGTCTTACTTCCGAAAACTTAAACGTGGCCAATATGGAAAATTAATCGATGAATGGTTGCAATAGAGTGTCTCACTTCCTACGAACAATGACATCATAAGTGAGATGAAATTCTACATTTTGGTTCATAGGAATTATGATGATTATCTACATCATCGTGGAACTCAACCTTCAACGACACGTGTACGTCCAAGACGTCAGAAGTGAGATGACCTAAGTATCCGTCGAAATTGAGATGGTACCAGAATCGATGTTTGGGGGGGCAGGTTTTGTTAGGATCCCAACAACCGTACGCCAAAATTATGGTGAAAGTGTCGTCGGAAAATGACCCAAATTTACTAGTGAATCACATACCCCAAATACACCAATGACTATTGAGAAAAGTCACATTTATTAAGGTTTTCCTGCAACTGATGATTTTTCAAAGTCTCTAACACTTGCATGAGATGTCAGATGTGATACTCCTAGGTATAAGTATAAACCAATATGACATCCAAAGACATTATCACAATTGAATCCAAATAGGAACACAACATGTCATTCATCAATCACATAAATGTAGTTTATGCATTACATAAACCAAGAGGAATGACCAACCATCCATACAAACCTTGCCTTTCCTTGAAGGTGGTATTCCAAGTGTCTTCTTTTTTAATGTGTACCTAGTGGTATCCCAAATTGAGATCCAACTTGGTGAATTACTTTCCATGCTACAACTAATCTAAAAAACCATCAATCATGGACAAAGAGTATCAATTATTGAGTGTGATCATGTTCAAAGATATGTAGTCGACACACATTCTCCAAGTCCCATCCTTCTTGGGTATTATGATGATAGGTGACCACAAGGTGAAGTTCTTGGTCGAATCACTACTAGCTCGAGAAGTTGTTGCAATTGTTTATTCACTTTGTTTTCTTCAAAGATAGACTATCTGTACAACCCAATATTTGGTAATGGGGAGTCAAGCTACAATTATACATCATGCTCCACTTCCCTTTTAAGGGGTAACCCTTTAGGCTCTTGGAACACTCCTATATATACTTGCAACAACTCCTCCAACTATTTTTTATATTCTTTGGTACATCCCTCCAAGGATTCGTTTACTCTTACCAATTCCTCCCCTGGCTAAGTCTCTCTTAAGAAAAGAAATACATACTTCTTACTAGAATTTCGCTTCATCAATAAAATATTCACTTATATCAAACTTGATCTTACACTATTTAGTGACTCTAATATATGCATCCTTATCCATCCATTCTAATGGATATGGGATCGGATGATCATGAACCTCCAACCCAATATTGCTAACCAAATCATCTGCTATGAGGTTGGTCTATGAATTGGAATCAAATAGAGAATCAACCTTGGTGTTTCTGACTTGGATCTTAACCTAGAAGAGTTTTGTCATTTCCTTCTCTTCCTTGTGATCAAATATACTCATATTCACCACCTTCTACACTAAAGGATAGACAATATTCTTATCAACAACGAAGCTACTCTCTACCTAGTTTCCCACATCCTTTCCCAGTAAGTTCTTCTTCTTGGGATCCTTCTTGTGGTTTCTAGGATTCATCTATGGATGTAGCTTTCAAACCTTGACTTTAGTGTGACCATCAATATTAAATGGTTGTAGTGGTTGTTTGTATCTTTACATTGATGTGTAGTAGCTGTCATATTATTCTATTTTCCTTTGCAGTTCTTCTTCCCCTCCTTTGAAGCATCTTGGTAGTCATTCTATTTCGAACAACTTGGCTATCCTTTCTTATGGCCTACGTTCTCTCGGTACTTTTCTTGCACACAGGCCTCATCAATGGTCCTAGATTTGAAGAGCATCACTTGCCTTCGCAAATGACTGTGTATCCCCCCCCATATACTTGAGGAGTATGTCTAGGTTCTTGGGAGATATACCCAACATAATTGCCATATTCATAAATTATATGGCGTACTCTTTCACACTCTACCATTTCATTTTCTTGAACCGATGCCAATGAATCCATTGGTATTCCACATACCCAATAGGGTATAACTAGGACTTGATGAGGGTATATCTGTTTATTCCACTAGAACAGTTCGTCATAATAGATCTTATTATACTGAAATCTTTTAATACATAGGGTTATTAGATCTAGAATTTAATAGCACTAGCTTGTTGCTCAAATTTATAAAAATTATATTTGAAATACAAAAATGAAAGAATAATCAAAAGAACATACCATCCACACAAATGAACAAAATATGTATCCTTGGAAACCCATTAAGGGAGAAAACCCATCTAGAATGTGAGGCATATACTCTAGTCTCTCTTTTCTTCAATTATGAAATGAAAATATGAAGAAAGGGAAAATTACTATGGAGTTTCCATTGATAGTGTGGGATAAATAACTACTACAAATTCCTCTTCCTCCTCTACTATTCTCTCTAATGCCACTCTTAGATGATTTTCTCAACTATGGAACAATTGCAATGCTTAAGAATGGTCCTAGCAGCCCAATATTTAACATATCCTAAAATTCGTCTAGGGTTAGGGTTTTTGCATCATCAACCCTCAATTAGTGATAAGGTTTTGGACCTTCAATAATATTCTTTAAATTCTACATGTGGCTATCCCCACATGTAATTTATGGGTGTTGATATGGCATCCACTCAGTACCATGGTGGTCAACAACGTAGCTCAACTTGCGGGAGGCATAACTTCCACATACAAACTCCAATTGAGGTGATTTTTTCACTATTGGAAAGGTCTTAGTATGTAGAACAACGTCAATGGTATGGGAACTATAATTACAAATTTTTTACACCAAAAAATGGAATTTTATGCCTCAAATGGATCTAGAAGGTTTCAAACCCCAAATCTCCAAAATAGGACCTACCACTAAATTGGGCCCTACAAGATAATTCCTCCAAGTTTTCCACCCAAAAAGTACCAAGTTAAATGAGAAATTATATAATGATCCAATATGTATTGTAATTTAATGCACAAAGGAAATGGGTAGATTCAAAGAAGTATTTACAACTACAATAGTCACAAATTGAGTTCTATCCATAAGAGTCTTACAAGTAAAAAGTTACTATGAAAAGAAAATATTACATGTGATAATATGACTTGAAATGCTTGCTTCAACCATTATTGAAAACCATCTACGACTCCTTATGAAATACATGCGCAAAAAATATCACATCATAGAACATGAAGGGTTAGAAATCTATTTTGGTCATTGAATGAATGTACAAATCCTTTTTACCCACTAAACAAGACTATGCGAGGAAAATGGATGCCATATGCCATTAATTTTCAACCATCGCTGTCAACTAATCCCATACACAGTTAATTAATCAACAACTCGGTTAATTGGTGACCATACAAATGAACAAACACTCTACCAATAAAATGGAGGTTGTATGCCATAAATGTTCAACTACCACTACCAACTATGCCCATACCTAGTATATTAACGAGCATACAAATGAAAAAAAGAATATGCTTGGAAAATGGACACTACATGCCATTAATTTCCAACCACTATTGTCAACTACACATATACCTAGTTACGTTGGAAGGAATTTCCTCTTATAGAATTGAATGTTCTTTTTTAACTTTCCATGTCATCCTGGCTATTCAGATCTATTCAACAACCACCGGCCTACTTTGAACCATCCATTTGTAATGCAAGCCATTTCATTTACACTTGTACCAAATGAGTCATTTTCTTTGCATTGGATCATTGATTTCCATGTGATGAACATGAGTTTTGTCTAGACCCTTCTTCCCAACTCACACCACCTTGCGTATGTTAGTCATCATCTCGTTTCACATCATTATTTGTGTAATCGATGTCATGTTCAGGGTTTGAGAGTGTTGATAGGTGGTGGCTTACCAAGAGGTGGAGGATTTCTCCCAGGAACGGTGGAATTTGGTCTGACCCGCGTCATGGTTCCACCACTAATAGCTCATGGAACATTAATGGATGTTCAAAGATGCAAAATTCTCTAATGATCTATTTTTTGAAACCCTTGAAGATCCCCAAAATCCAATGAGTTATTTGTATTTCGAGCATGTTATTGATGGCCTGCAAATCCATAGCCTCCATCATCCATGTGCTAAGAATTTGAAGACTTGGTTCCACTGCATTGTGATTCT
>JZKD02S0318279.1:21622-32513 GCA_000966675.3 Picea glauca | reverse complement strand
ATCAAGCCCTTCACGGATGAGGTATTATGTGACATTGCTCCTCTTGATGTTTCTAATGTATTATTAGGCCAACCATACTTGTGGAAGCGACATGTTGTGTATGAGTCCAGGCCTCATGCTATTATTATTACTTTGGGCAATAAGTTGTACAGGATATTGGAAATATCACCCCCTACAACCATCTCTTTGGTTACTTCAAAACAATGCAGTAAGCTCATTCCCAAAACCAGGAAATTTGTTTTCCTGATGATCCACCCTCAAGAAAAGAAGAATATTGTAGCCACGACCTCTAGACAGGGCCCATCTGCATGACAACAACAGATGGATAAGGTCATGGAGGAGTACGAGGACATCTTCACCTCCCTCGCAAGGGTGCCTCTACACTTTCAGGTCAAGCACCCCAACGATCTAACCCCAGGTGCGACATTTCTCAATGGACCGATATATCAGCGCTCTGTTCTGGAAAATGACGAAATCAAGAGGTAGATTCAGGATCTGTTGCAGAAAGGTCACATCCAACCGATTTCATTGCCTTGTGGGAGCCCGATCATGCTAGTGCAGAAGAAGGATGGGACTTGGAGACTCTGCATTGACTATCGGGCACTGAACAAGATCACTATCCGGAATAAGTACCCGATCCAATGGATTGATGACATTCTGGACCAACTCAAGGGGGTGAAATATTTCAGAAAGATTGACTTGAATTCTAGGTATCACCATGTACCAATTGAACCCTCTGATGTGTGGAAGACTGCCTTCAAATCCAAGGAGGGCCTTTTCGAATGGCTGGTCATGCATTTCGAGTTGACGAATTCCCCTGCAACCTTCATGAGACTAATGGACGACATATTTCGACCATTCACCAACTCATTTGTAGTGGTGTACTTGGATGACATTCTGATCTTTAGCCAGACTTGGGAAGAGCACCTCCACCACATCTGACAAGTCCTCCAAACACTGCGAAAACACAAGTTGTGTGCCAATTTGGAGAAGTGCACTTTTGGCATGACCCAGGTTCAGTATCTGGGATACATTATTGATGAGCAGGGGGTGCATGTGGATCCAGCCAAGATCCAAGTCATTCAGGATTGGCTAGCCCCACACCCTAACAGAGCTTCATATCTTTTTGGGTCTTGCCAATTTCTACCACAGGTTTGTGTTGGGATTCTCTCATATCACTTGGCCCTTGAGTCAAGTCACCAAGGGAGGAGCAAAAGAAAAATTATTTTGGTCTGAATCTCAACAAAAGGTGTTCGACGATTTGAAGCATCGTCTCTACTCTGCACCAGTGATCACATTACCATACTTGCAGCAACCATTTGAGATTGAGACAGATGCCTCTGACTATGCTATTGGGGCAATCCTTACTCAATAGGGGTATCCAGTGGCATATCACAGTGAGACACTTTCCGACACAGTCCGGAAGTATCCCACTTATGACAAGGAAAAAATGTTGAAGAAAGGATACCATGTTGTGATTTCTCGATTTAATGCCATCAAGGTCACTAAACAAGCCTCGCAAGTAGTTCCTCCTAGCTTGTAACTTATTTTTGACAAGTACCCAAAGGTCTTTTAGGTACCCACTTCCATACCTCCCTCCATAGGTGAGCATGATAATAGCATCCCTCTCCTTCCAAGAATTCAACCCCCCAATTTAAGACCCTATAGATATCATTTTCTCAAAAAAATGAAATAGAAAATATGGTACAAGAATTACTTGAGGCAGGTGTAATTTTCCATAGTACAAGCCCATATTCTTCACTAGTAGTGATGGTCTTAAAGAAAGAAGGTAATTGGCGCATGTGTCCTGATTTTCAGGCCCTAAATAAACTGACCATCAAAGATAAGTTTCCTATTCCTGTCATTTATGATCTGTTGGATGAAATCCAAGGTACTTGTGTCTTCACCAAATTGGACCTTCGCTCCAGCGATCACTAAATTTGCATGAAGGAGGCATATATTCTGAAGACTGCTTTCAAAACTCATGAAGGACGTTATGAATTTTTGTTCATTCCTTTTTGCCTATGCAATGCTCCATCCACCTTCCAAAGTCTTATGAATAAACTTTTGAAACCTTACCTTCGATAGTTTTTCCCGACCTTCTTTGATGACATCCTCATTTATAGTTGCACCTGGGATAGCCACCTTCTTCATGTGGAGAAAGTCCTTCACTTGCTACAGGACAACCAATTGTTTGTAAAAAAGACCAAATTTTTTTTTGGAGCCGGGGAAGTGGAGTACTTGGAACACATTTTGAGTCGCGACGGAGTGAAAGTGGATCCCAAAAAGATACAATCTATGCAAGAGTGATCGCGACCCACGACCTTAAAGTCCCTATGGGATTTTCTCAGTCTCATAGGCTATTATAGAAAATTTTTTGACCATTATGGAAAAATTTCTAATTCCTTAACCAACCTCCTCAAGAAGAATGCATTTCATTGGACACCTGCTGCGGAGAAAGCCTTAGCAAACCATGTGCACTACTCCTGTCCTAGTCATGCCTGACTTCAGAAAAAAAAAATTGGTGGAATCGGATGCTCAGGGCACTGGTATAGGCACAGTCCTCACCCAAGAGGGTCGACCTGTAGCCTTTACTAGCCAAGCATTGAGTGGCCTCAACTTGGGTAGATCCACTTATGAAAAATAAATGTTGGCCATTCTACATGTGGTGCACACCTTGAGCCCTACTTTTTGGGACATCATTTTCAAATCAAAGAAAATCACCATAGTCTGAAGTATTTTTTGGAGCATAGGTTATCCTCCCCCGAACAAAACAAGTGGTTGACTAAAATGTTTGGTTATGACTATCAAAACATATATAAAAAAGGCAAAGACAATATAGTGGTTGATGCTTTTTCATGACAGCATGAAGAGGATGGCTCCCTATTTGACTTATCCTTACCAGTCTCTGATTGGAATGAGTATGTATGCCAGGAGTGGCTCACACACCCAACTATCTCCAGGATCATTCAACGTCTTCAAGAGGACCCTAATCCTCCCACTAGCTACACTTGGTAGGAAAATACTCTTCTATATAAGGATTTTCTGGTTATATCACCCTCTTCAGCACTCAAGCAGAATCTCTTAACAGAGTTGCACTCATCATCCATCGCAGGTCACTCGGGCTTCCAAAAGACATATGCTCATGCTCATCATTCTTTTTTCTAGATAGGCATGAAGAAGGATATACTTCAATTTTTCATTGAATATGAGGTGTGCCAATGTAATAAAGGTGAAATTGTCAAGTCACCCGGCACCCTACAACCCCTACCCATTCTAGCTTCAATGTGGACAGACATCTCCATGGATTTTATAGTTAGCCTTCCTAAAGATGGGAACAAATATGGCATCATGGTGGGGGTTGATCGCCTATCCAAGTATGCTCATTTTTTTTCTTTACCTCACTCTTTCATAGTGGCACTCGTCGCACAAGTTTTCCTTGATCATATTTTCAATTTCCATGGAATGCCAACCTCTATTGTATTTGATCATGACCCCACTTTCACCAGCACCATTTGGAAAGAGATATTTAAATTGCAGGGCACCCAACCAAACATGAGCACAACCTATCACCCCTAGTCCGATGGCCAAACAAAAGTGGTAAACAAATCTTTGGAAACCTACTTGTGGTTTTTTTCTTCAGACAAACAACACCAGTGGGTCTAATGGCTTCCCTTGGAAGAATGGTGGTACAACACTTCCTATCACATGGCCACTAAAATGACCCCATATGGAGCAGTGTATGTCCAACGGCCTCTAACAATCACTACCTATCTTCCAAGAACATCCAAGGTCCAATATATTGATATCATGTTGCAAGGTTGCATAGCCACCATAGAGGATCTGAAGGATAACCTCCACGTGGGCCAAAATCGCATGAAGCAGAAAGTTGACCAACATCTTTTTGAAAGGTATTTTTAGGAAGGAGAGCGTGCGTTTCTCCGACTCCAACCTTACAAGAAAACATCTCTCAAAGATAAAGGACATCATAAGTTGGCACCCAAATTTTATGGGCCCTACCATATCATCAAGTGTATTGGCTCATTCGCTTACAAATTGTCTCTTGCATGTTCCCTTTCTGAAGAAAGTGGTGGGACAGAATTGTCGAGTTCAAACCATCCTTCTAGAATTAGATGAAGAGGGCTCCAACCCAAAGCAGTCTTCAAAAACCAGGAACGTCAGCTACATGGAAGAACCATCAAGAAAGTGTTGATCAAGTGGAAGGACACATCACCAGACAATGAGACCTGGGAACCCGCAACCATACTTCAGCAGTTTCTGCACTTGCAACCTTGAGGACAAGGCTACTTTTGAAGGGCAAGGGCATGTTAAGATTTGATCCTAACCCCTCTCCATGGATCATTAGTTAGTAGGATATGTTTTCTATGTAATAAATGCCGACATTAGTTAATAATGCATAATAAATAAATGAGAATAAGTCAATGTAAGAAGACCTAATAGAAGCTTCTGCTTCTAGAAAGATATTCCTCTAGAAGTTTCCTTAGAAGGTAGAATTAGTGTAAATAAGGGTAGCAGGCATGGGTTAATTTTTTCTTGGAGATTATTGTAATAGAGCTCTGCTCTGCTGGATTTTTCCCCCTTGAAGAGGCAAGTGAACATTGCTCTCATCAATAAAGGTGCTCTTTTTGGTGTTATTTTGGTACTATTTTGATATTGTTCTGGAAATATCATTGTTGTACTATTATTGCTTGCTCAATATTTCTATTCTGCGTCATATATTTTATCTGGAATATTTCATTTATGCTAGATCTAATGTATTACGGTCGGCATTTAGTCCCATGTTCTATATATTTGACCTTTTATACAAGTAAAGTGGGGCCTAAAAATAGTCCATACTCTGAATATTTCTCATTTTACAAGTGACCTTGGAGGATAATGGCACTGAAAATGGTTGGAAACTTTGTTCCAAAAGTTTACTAAAAGGTAATGTTTATGGCTCTATTTCTGAACGATGCTTGTTCTGATTACAACCATGCTTTAGTGGATCATTTTGTGGGCTGAATATAATCTAATAAACAACTAGATCTTGGTTTAGAGAGTGATGGGAGCCCTGTGGTTGGCATGTAAAGGGAATATGGAATATGGCCAACTTAATTTTTATGTTTATGTTCAAGGAAGATGTGAACTGCATAACGGTTATGTAACACCAACCAATGGTCTATCACAATGCCTTGGTTGTGTCATCTCATTGGATTGAAAACTTCTCATAAGAGAAATCTGTTGAGTTTCATTGTCTTGTGTGGGGGGGATTCCTAGGTTTACTAGTCTGATTCTAGCACCTTTTAGAAAGCTTATCTTAGACCATAGAAAAATCCAGTTTCCATGAAATCGATATGATGTTTCAACCAAGGCCTTATAGGAGAATATGTGTGCATTACATCTTTTTTTTTTTAAACACTAACAGGTCGTATGTATTTTGCGCCCCAAAGTCTCACTTCCGACAACTTAAAACACTGTATTTTTTTTAAATCACTTACATTGTGTCGGTCTTTCGACGCTCTGACGTCTCACTTACAACGACATAAAACATGGCCGATATAGTCAATTTGTCAATGAATAGATCCTTTGTTTTCTTACTTCCAACGAACATGGATTCTATATCTTCTCACTTCCAAAAAATGAAACGTGGCCGATATGGAAAATTCATCGTCAAATAGTTTCCATATCATCTTACATCCAAAAACTTAAACATGGCCAATATGGAAAAATAATCGATGAATGGTTGCACTAGAGTGTCTCACTTCCTACGAACAATGACATCATAAGTGAGATGACATTCTACATTTTTGTTCATAGGAATTATGATGATTATCTACATCACTGTGGAACTCAACCTTCAACGACACGTGTCCATCCAAGACGTCGGAAGTGAGATGACCTGACTATCCGTCGGAATTGAAATGGTACCAGAATTGATGTTTGGGGGGGCAGGTTTTGTCAGGATCCCAACAACCGTATGCCAGAATTATGGTGAAAGTATCGTTAGAAAATGACCAAAATTTACTAGTGAATGACATACCCCAAATACACCAATGACTATTGAGAAAAGTCACATTTATTAAGGTTTTCCTGCAACTGATGATTTTTCAAAGTATCTAACACTTGCATGAGATGTGAGATGTGATCCTCCTAGGTATAACTATAAACCAATATGACATCCAAAGACATTATCACAATTGAATCCAAATAGGAACACAACATGCCATTCATCAATCACATAAATGTAGTTTGTGCATTACATAAACCAAAAGGAATGACCAACCATCCATACAGACCTTGTCTTGCCTTGAAGGTGTTATTCCAAGTTTCTTCTTTTTTAATGTGTACCTAGTGGTATTCCAAATTGAGATCCAACTTGGTGAATTACTTTTCATGCTACAACTAATCTAAAAAACCATCAATCATGGACATAGAGTATCAATTATTGAGTGTGATCTTGTTAAAAGATATGTAGTCGACACACATTCTCCAAGTCCCATCCTTCTTGGGTATTATGATGATAGGTGACCATAAGCTGGAGTTCTTGGTCGAATCACTACTAGCTCCAAAAGTTGTTTTAATTGTTTCTTCACTTTGTTTTCTTCAAAGATAGACTATCTGTACAACCCAATATTTGGTAATGGGGAGTCAAGCTACAATTATACATCATGCTCCACTTCCCTTTTAGGGGGTAACCCTTTAGGCTCTTGGAACACTCTTATATATACTTGCAACAACTCCTCCAACTATTTTTTATATTCTTTGGTACATTCCTCCAAGGATTCCTTTACTCTTACCAATTCCTCCCCTGGCTAAGTCTCTCTTAAGAAAAGAAATACATACTTCTTACTAGAATTTCGCTTCATCAATAAAATATGCACGTATATCAAACTTGATTTTACACTATTTAGTGACTCTAATAAATGCATCCTTATTCATCCATCCTAATGGATATGGGATCGGATGATCATGAACCTCCAACCCAATATTGCTGACCAAATCATCTGCTATGAGGTTGGTCTATCAATTGGAATCAAATAGAGAATCTACCTTGGTGTTTCTGACCTGGATCTTAACCTATAAGAGTTTTGTCATTTCCTTCTCTTCCTTGTGATCAAATCTACTCATATTCACCGCCTTATACACTAAAGCATAGACAATATTCTTATCCACAATGAAGCTACTCTCTACCTAGTTTCCCACATCCTTTCCCAGTAGGTTCTTCTTCTTGGAATCCTTCTTGTGGTTTCTAAGATTCAACTATGGATGTAGCTTCCAACCCTTGTCTTTAGTGTGACCATCAATATTAAATGGTTGTAGTGGTTGTTTGGATCCTTACATTGATGTGTAGTAGCTGTCATATTCTTCTATTTTCCTTTGCAGTTCTTCTTCCCCTCCTTTGAAGCATCTTGGTGGTCATTCTATTTAGAACCACTTGGCTATCCTTTCTCATGGCCTACTTTCTCTCGGTACTTTTCTTGCACACAGGCCTCATCAATGGTCCTATATTTGAAGAGCATCACTGGCTTTCACAAATGACTATGTATCCCCCCCCATATACTTGAGGAGTATGTCTAGGTTCTTGGCAGATATACCCAACATAATTTCCATATTCCTGAATTCTATGGCGTACTCTTTCACACTCTACCATTTCCTTTTCTTGAACCGATGCTAATGAATCCATTGGTATTCCACATACCCAATAGGGTATAACTAGGACTTGATGAGGGTTTCAAAATTATCCCACTTGGTTACTAGTGGATCACCCTCCAACCTAAGTGTCTATGTGTGTCTTTCCCACCAAGTTAGTGCATGGCCCTCTAGTTTCAGTCGTGCAAATGGAACTTTTGTCTCTTCATCTATATTATGGACACTGAAATACACTTCTAATTGTTCCAAACATTGATTCAAATTAAGGACATCGATCTGACCTTGATAGTGATTGATGTCCACTTTCACTTCCATTTTGAATGCAGTTTGTGAAGGAGTGATGACATTGGAGCTTTCTTTCTCAGACCCTTTTTTTCGTCTCCTTTTCTAGGTTTTCACTATCTATTGGTTTCTCCTCCGATCCAACTTCCAATCTAGAGCAACCAACCTCCTCGAAAGGTATGAATTTTTTTTCTAGAGATGCCATAATGAGGGCCATGTTGTGAGATATATAAACAACTTTCTCTTCTAGCCTTGAAAATCTCTCTTCCATTCCATCCCAAGGGTTTTATGAATAAAATCATCCTCCATGGCTAGGGTTCAACAATTTTCGTCTTAAGATAATTCCTAAATCCTATAAATTTTCACAAATACCCAAAAGAAAACTTCTCTGATACCAATATGATATATAATTTTTCATGTTTATTCCACTGGAGCAGTTCGTCATAATAGATCTTATTATACTGAAATCTTTTAATATATAGGGTTATTAGATCTAGAATTTAATAGCACTAGCTTGTTGCTCAAATTTAAAAAATATATATTTGAAATACAAAAATGAAAGAATAATCAAAAGAACATACCATCCACACAAATGAACAAAATATGTGTCCTTGGAAACCCATTAAGGGAGAAAACCTGGCTAGAATGTGAGGCATATACTCTAGTCTCTCTTTTCTTCAATTATGAAATGAAAATACGAAGAAAGGGGAAATTACTATGGAGTTTCCATTGACAGTGTGGGATAAATAACTACTACAAATTCCTCTTCCTCCTCTATTACTCTCTCTAATGCCACTCTTAGACGATTTTCTCAACTATGGAACAATTGCAATGCTTAAGAATGGTCCTAGCAGCCCAATATTTAACATATCCTAAAATTCGTCTAGGGTTAGGGTTTTTGCATCATCAACCCTCAATTAGTGATAAGGTTTTGGACCTTCAATAATATTCTTTAAATTCCACTTGTGGCTATCCCCACACGTAATTTATGGGTGTTGATATGTCATCCACTCAGTACCATGGTGGTCAACAACGTAGCTCAACTTGCGGGAGGCCTAACTTCCACATACGAACTCCAATTGAGGTGATTTTTTCACTATTGGAAAGGTCTTATTGTGTAGAACAACGTCAATGGTATGGGAACTATAATTACAAATTTTTTACACCAAAAAATGGCATTTTATGCCTCAAATGGATATAGAAGGTTTCAAACCCCAAATCTCCAAACTAGGACCTACCACTAAATTGGGCCCTACAAGATAATTCCTCCAAGTTTTCCACCCAAAAAGTACCAAGTTAAATGAGAAATTATATAATGATCCAATATGTATCATAATTTAATGCACAAAGGAAATGGGTAGATTCGGAGAAGTATTTACAACTACAATAGTCACAAATTGAGATCTATCCATAAGAGTCTTACAAGTAAAACGTTACTATGAAAAGAAAATATTACATGTGATAATATGACTTAAAATGCTTGCTTCAACCATTATTGAAAACCATCTACGAATCCTTATGAAATACATACGCTCGAAAGATCGCATCACGGAACATGAAGTGTTAGAAATCTATTTTGGTCATTGAATGAATGTACAAATCCTTTTTACCCACTAAACAAGACTATGCGAGGAAAATGGATGCCATATGCCATTAATTTTCAACCATCGCTATCAGCTAATCCTATACACAGTTAATCAACAACTCGGTTAATTGGTGACCATACAAATGAACAAACACTCTACCAATAAAATGGAGGTCATATGCCATAAATGTTCAACTACCACTACCAACTATGCCCATACCTGGTATATTAACGAGCATACAAATGAAAAAAAAAAATATTCTTGGAAAATGGACACTACATGCCATTAATTTCCAACCACTATTGTCAACTACACATATACCTAGTTACGTTGTAAGGAATTTCCTCTTATAGAATTGAATGTTCTTATTCGACTTTCCATGTCATCCTGGCTATTCAGATCTATTCGACAACCACCGTGCTACTTTGATCCATCCATTTGTAATGCAAGCCATTTCATTTACACTTGTACCAGATGAGTCATTTTCTTTGCATTGGATCATTGATTTCCATGTGATGAACATGAGTTTTGTCTAGACCCTTCTTCCCAACTCACACCACCTTGCCTATGTTAGTCATCATCTCGTTTCACATCATTATTTGTGTAATCGATATCATCTTCAGGGTTTGAGAGTCTTGATAGGTGGTGACTTACCAAGAGGTGGAGGATTTCTCCCAGGAATGGTGGAATTTGGTCTGACCCATGTCATGGTTCCACCACTAATAGCTCAGGGAACATTAATGGGTGTTCAAAGATGCAAAATGCTCTAACGATCTATTTTTTGAAACCCTTGAAGATCCCAAAAATCCAATGAGTTATTTGTATTTCGAGCATGTTATTGATGGCCTGCAAATCCATAGCCTCCATCATCCATGTGCTAAGAATTTGAAGACTTGGTTCCACTGCATTGTGATTCTAGGAAATACTCGGTTAAAAATTGAGAAAATGAAAATCCAGAGTAAGAACAAAGTTACCAACTTAATGAGAACTCTCCAAAGTTCTAATTTTATCAAGGGTCACATTTTTTACCCTGTTTTGAAAAGGTGTGCTACCGGTAGCACTCATTTTTTCTTTAGAGTTAAAACTACAAAATTTTGAAATCATCATCTATAAAGTTTCAAATAAAAACCTCAAAATTCACTCCCGAAACAAGAGGCGGTGCTCACAGCATCACCCTTTTTTTTTTGGGTTAAAATTACAATTTGGTCAAGAGGTGGTGCTCACAGCATCACCCCCTTTTTTTTTGGAGGTTAAAATTACAATTTGGACAAGAGGTGGTGCTCACATCATCACCCCTTTTTTTCAGGGTTAAAATTACAATTTGGTCAAGAGGTGGTGGTCACAACATCACCCCCTTTTTTTGGAGGTTAAAA
>JZKD02S0318279.1:0-14262 GCA_000966675.3 Picea glauca | reverse complement strand
TGGAGGAGTTGAGGATTAGGTGACAGCACCTTAACTCTCACTTGCCCCCAAGGACACACCGAGTGGATTGAAGATTTCTTCCACGTCTCCCAGGTGTGTATAAGGCAGCAACAGGCTCAAGTTATAAAATACAAAGAAGGCAAAGGAAAAAGACACAAAGAGCATTTACTTCACAAGTCACATGAATAAATGAGAAGATCTGAGATCTGATTTTCAGTCAGTGGCGAGGATAAATCAGCAGCAGAGATCAACAAAGGGAGAGAGGGCAGCCTTGATCAGCAAACAAGTCGTACAGCAGCAACCGTACCAGATCCGTACAGGTCATACGGATTTTGTATGTGCAGAATCCTACAGCAAGGTCGTACGTGTCAAACAACAGGGCCGCACGTGTGATTGCCTCGGGTTCTGTGAAGATCGGTTGTACCAGAACAGTTTGTACAGGCCGTACAAACCGTATGGTACAGCCAACAAAAAAATTGAGCAGATTTCCAAGATATGGAAATTCTCAGGTTTGTCATCCGTTGTATTTATTTCTAAGAGCCATTTTCCTTGTTAGAGGAGCTCTTGTAAGTTCTAATGATATTTGAATGATGAATTGATCTTGAAGAGCATAAGTACTGTGTGTGATTGCTTTTCTAGTTTTCTGCTACATTAAAGAGTTAATAATTCCAGTAAAGTAATCTGGATCTTCTCTATTTACTTAGTTTGTTGTTTTTAAGAATTAACAACGTGCCCATCNCATTGACATCAATGGTGATTTCCCTCGCACTTGTTAACGGTTTTCATCAATGACCGGTAATCGAGTGGTTTCTACCATGTTCAACTTCGACACATGTAATCACATGGTTAGATTCGTACTTTTTTCAGACGACGGGATTGAAGACCCTGGGTCTCATCTTTTTTGGCCCAGGTTGCGCTGGAGTATTTATGATTTGTATTGACACATAGATCCACTTTGTATGGCACATGGCTATGTCCTAATATGTGTCTTCTAAACACATAGATCCACAATGTATTCCTGGTGGCTATGTGGTATTATTAGCAGCATGAATCCACAGTGTATGATTGGTGATCATGGCCTACATTTATGATTTTATTCATTTGTGGTCTGAGCATGGGAATGCCTACCTCAGAACTGGTATTATATTCTACAGATGCTTGATTGTTTGCAAGTTTCCAATTCGATGAGATCCTTGTTTCTGACAAACAAACACATTTTACAAAGTATTTCGGCTGTCACGAGTTCCAACCTCATACTTTGAGAGGCATTATGTTACACATTATTTTGGTCACTCTGGTGGTGTCTCTACAGTTACGTGTTCAGGCTCTCATAAGGACCTTTTACCTGAGAAAAGTCACTGTTGTCTTCTTCCATAAAATATATTTTTAAGAGGAGTTCGCAGGCTGACTATGTTGTAGGGTGCGAGAATCTTGATTCTCACAGGAAACCCTATACCTAGCCTATGAGGTGTTCGCAGTCTGCTCTATAGGTAGGGGGTGAACCTGTTTTAAAGCTTAAAAGGAAGAGGGAGTTACGAAGGTTCTAGAAGAAGATCTTCTAGAAAATGAGTTGGCATTCTCATGGTTGGAATCCTACTGACTTCTCAGATTTAGTGGGATCATCCTCATCCCTTTAACCATCTCTCCTTCTCCTATATAATGAAGTGTTTCTCAAGGAAGAGGTTAAGCAAGGTTGAATAGAGAATTGATGAAAGAATTGTGTGAGGAACCCTATTTGAATTAAAGCTTGAAGACCCCATTTATCTATCAAGCCATACCGGACCTTCTTCATGTAAATGTAGAGCAAGTGTGTGTGTTGGAACCAAGGACCACTGAAAGAAATCTTGCAAAATCAAGGCGATCTGGTTGTATCTTCTACTTTCATTTAATATGATACACTGGCATGTCCCTTTCCCATAAAATTACTCTTATTTTATTGCATAACTCCTTGATCATATGCATAGGTTGACATTGAATATACTTTGCCATGTTCACTTTGGTTGGGTTGTGTTGTCTTGGACCTGATCTCACAAGAGCACCACAGCGAAGTAGGAACAACAGAGACCTAAGGAAGTGATATAAAGGTATGTCACTCATTCCTTCCTAATAGTAGATTCGATGATTGCAACTTAGAGAAGGAGTCATGTCCTGTCCTGTTTTGTTCTAGATCCAAGTGAATCTAGGGAGATATGTTAGTGTCTGCATATACCAATTTTGTTCTAGATGCAGGTGGATCTAGGGATATATGTTAGTGTCCGCACATACCAATTTATCCTATAACAGATGGCCTGCAAGAAGAATATCACAACAGAATCCACTGCTAAACTCTTCTTTGAGCGAGTGTGTGTACACTTTGGGATCCCACATTCTATCATCTCAGATCGGGATAGCAGGTTCCTTAGTACATTTTTGTCCAGCCTCTGGTCGATGTTGGACACCAAGATCACCAAGTCCATAGCTTTCCATCCACAAACTGATGGCCAGACAAAGGTTGTCAACCGGATGATTGTACACATTTTGCACATGTACAACTCAAAGCATCCACGCACATAGGATGAGAGCCTCCCTTATGTACAACACATCTACAACCAGGCTCTCCATATCTCAACCTGCCATAGCCCCTTTCAGGTGGGCTTGGGATTTCAGCCACTATGTCACATTGACGTAGCCATGCCATTTGCAGCTACTCAGGCAGATTCAGCCCATGTCCAATCTGAGGCTGACAAGGCAAACAACTTCATTGAGCGCATTCAACACATCCACCAACAATTTCATGACTTCTTGGATAGAGACAATGCTAAGTCAAAGCAATGACATGATCAACATCGGGTGCCACACAACTTCCATGTGGGCGACAAAGTGTGGCTACATTTGCAAAAGGAGCGCCTCGTTGGACCCTACCGCAAGATTCGCCCACTCCGATATGGACCATACACCATCACCAAGGTTGTAAGGGACAATTCCTTTGAGCTTAGTATTCCACCATTCCTTTGTCTGCACCCATTGTTCAATGTCGATCGCCTTCAACCCTACTTTCCACCTCTATTGGACACATCCGACATGGAAAAACAACTCACACCAACAGAGTTAAACCCAGATTGCATGGAACAAGCCACAATTGATCATATTATGGACACACAGATCAAGAACACCCGCCAACAGAGGATCCTGATATATCGATTTGTCAAATTAGGCCAACTCCTTCACCAAGACAAGTGGCTCACCAGGTACCAAGTTCAACAAAAGTTTCCTCATCTCATGGAGGAACTCAACGCAATGGGGACCATTGCTTCCTAATGGGGGAGGAATGATCCAGGTGGATATTGGTGGCCACCTGCCTATTCCACTTGGACCCACACCATTGTTTCTTTTGGTTTTTCAATTTCCTTAATTGTAGCACAATTTACTATTTTTAGCAGTTGTTCAGGTCCTGAACTTCCGGAGCCGTTTTGAGGCCCTAAACGATGGTTTTTGGGCATGAATGATTTGGTGAATATCAATCCATTACAAACTCTATATTCATTGTCAGCAGTGTAGTCCTCGAATAGATCTTTCTAATGATGCATCATGTGCGTCAAATGAAGATAGTATGCCAAAGTTACAACCCCGGGAAATTGATGTACCAATTTACCCCAACGGGGCCCATATTTTGGTGTTTCATCTCCTAGGGTTAGGTTTTTGGATGTTTAGGGTTTTCCATTGTTTCTCAATAATATATAGGCCTTCGAGCCTCATTGTCAAACATATTTCATAGGTCAGTAGCCGCCACATCTCTTCTCAAAGATAAGCTACCAGCAGCCGAGCTATTTTATTTCCATTCTATCTGTAAGCATATTTCAGACATTTGTTGTTAATGAAATGAAGTTTTACTTCCGTTGCATATCTGTGTTTACGTGTATTTCTGTATTTCATTGTGTTCCTGCATAAATCCGGATTAGTGGTATCAGAGTGTTACACATGATTTTGGTCACTCTGGTGATGTTTCAACAATGTTGTATTCAGGCTCCCAACAAGGACTTTTTGCCTGAGAAAAATGATTGTTGTCTTCTTCCAAAAACATATTTTTAAGATGAGTTCGCAGGCTATCTATGGTCTAGGGTGCGAGAATCCCTCATTCTCACAAGCCACCCACACTTAGGGTGCGAACTTGTTGCAATCTTCTCTATACACACGGTGCGAACCTATTTTTAATCTTGGAAAGGAGAAGAGGTCTCGAGGGTTCTAGAAGGGAATCTTCTAGAAAATGAGTTGGAATTCACATGGTTATCATTCTACTGACTTCTCAGATTTGATGGGATCATCCTCATCCATGTAACCATCCCTCCTTCTCCTATATATTGAAAGGTTTCTCATGGAAAAGGTTAAGCAAGATTGAATGAAGAATTGGTGAAATAATTGTGTGAAGAACCCTGCTTGGACAGAAGCTTGAAGAATCTATTTGGTCTATCAAGAGGAATTGGGTCTTCTTCATGCAAGTACAGAGCAATTGTGTGTGTTGGAACCAAGGGTCACTGAAAGGAATCTTGCAACATTAAGGCGATCAGGTTGTATCTTCTACTTTCAATTAATATGATACAGCGACACGTCCCTTTCCCATAAAGTCACTCTTACTTTATTGTGTAATTCCTTGATCATATGCATAAGTTGACGTTGAATATACTTTGCTATTTTCACTTTGGTTGGTTTGTGTTGTCTTGGACTTGACTTCATGAGAGCACCAGAGTGAAGAGGGAACAACAGAGACCTAAGGAAGTGATATAAAGGTATGCCACTTATTCCTTCCTATTAGTAAATTCAATTATTACAACTTAGGGAAAGAGTCGTGTCCTGTTCTGTTTTGTTCTAGATCCAGGTGAATCTAGGGAGATCTGTTAGTGTCTGCACCTACCGATTAGTCCGATAACACAGAGCAGTCTACTCTTTCTCGATCCTTCTTTGCATGTCCCCAACGAGATCAAGGTATATGGAGTTAGGGCTCGATATGGTTGAACCGTTGCAAGATCAGCCTCACAAACCCCGACGACCGCCCATGGGGGAAGAAAAGAAAGATGAGGGAGCAGGAGATCCTATCAAATTATTGCTCGAGGAGGCCCTTGAGAAACAAAGGAACGTGATGATGGACAACTTTGCCCAGATCCTTCAACGACTGCCCACTGGCAGTGCATCTACATCCAACAACGACTCTGGAGGCACCACTATTTTAAGGTACAAGTAAACTTTGACATTCCCATATTTGAGGGCCAAATAGATGAAGATGGCGTTGATAGATGGTTGAATCTGCTAGAAGGATATTTCTTGGTTCATGACCTTTCCGACCGAGAAAGGATTATTTTTGCACTCCTTAAAGCCACCCCCCATGTCAAGGACTGGTGGGAAACCTACTGGGAGCAACAGAGCGAGGGGGAACCCTCTCTGTTCTTGGTCGTACCCACTTGGAATTATTTCTGAGACACCATCAAGGAACAATATTATCCCATGGGGAGCTATGAGGACAAATACATACAGTGGACTACACTGTGGTAGCAAAGAGACCAAGATGTGCATGAGTTGATGAATCTGTTCCATACCCTATGCACAAAGTTGGGTATCAAAGATTCAGAGAAACATTTGGTGTTAAAGTACCGCAATTGTCTTCATAGATACATTCAGGAGGAAATGGAGTTCCTCAACATCTCCTCACTTGGTGCGGCATACCAGTATGCTGCCAAGATTGAGCAGAAGTTCAAACAAAAGAAGAAATACTTTGGGTCTGCGAATCAGAAGCAAGGGAAAGGTACCCCCAAACCGTCGAACAAAGGACCAAGCCAAGGAGGGGCGGCCCAAGACAACCCTCTAAAGCCGCAATCAAAGAACAACATCACGAAGCCAAAAAAGGACACGGGGAAGTGGTGTGAGTTCCATAAGAGCTCCACTCACAACACAAGTGAGTGTCAGGCCAAGCAGTCACTGGTAGCCGAGTTGAATGCTTCTGAATTGGATGTAAGTTTTGACTCTGAATCAGAACTCGACAAGGGGAATGATAGGGGGAAGCAGATTATCAATGCATAGCCCAATGCCACTGTTGCCACCACGAAGATCCAGAATAAGGAACCAGAAGATCCAAAGGAGGCGGAGCACCTCTTCCAGTCCCAGATGTGGGTAAAGGGTTCCCCGTTACAGTTCATTATCGATAGCAGGAGCCAAAAGAACCTCATCTCAGTAGAGGTCATGAAACGACTGGGCTTGCTGACCACAACACACCCACAACCATACACCATCGGGTGGCTGCACCAAGGACGAGACCTCCGTGTAAGCTAGCAATGTCACCTTCCCTACAGCATCAAGCACTTCACGGATGAGGTATTATGTGACATTGCTCCTCTTGATGTTTCTCATGTATTATTAGGCCAACCATACTTGTGGAAGAAACATGTTGTGTATGAGTCTAGGCCTCGTGATGTTATTATTACTTGGGGCAATAAGTTGTACAGGATACCAGAAATAACACCACCTACAACCATCTCTTTGGTTACTGCAAAACAATGTTGTAATCTCATTGCCAAAACCATGAAATTTGTTTTCCTGATGATCTGCCCTCAGGGAAAGAAGAAGACTGCAGCCACAAACTCCAGACAGTGCCCCTCTGCACGACAACAACAGATGGATAAGGTCGTAGAGGAGTACGAGGACATCTTCACCTCCCCCGCTGGGGTGCCTCTACACTGTCAGGTCAAGCACCCCATCGATCTGACCGTAGGTGCGTCGTTGCCCAATGGACCGATCGATCAGTGCTCTGTTCTAGAGAATGACGAAATCAAGAGGCAGATTCAGGAGTTGTTGTAGAAAGGTCACATATGACTGAGTTCATCACCCTGCGGGAGCCCGATCGTGCTAGTGCAGAAGAAGAATGGGACTCAGAGACTTTGCATTGACTATCGGGCACTGAACAAGATCATTGTCTGGAATAGGTACCCGATCCCATGGATTGATGACCTTCTGGACCAACTCAAGGGGGGAGAAATATTCCAGCAAGATCGACTTGAAGTCTGGGTATCACCAGGTACCAATCGAACCCTCTAATGTGTGGAAGACTGCTTTCAAATACAAGGAGGGCATTTTCAAATGGTTGGTCGTGCCTTTGGGGCTGACGAATGCCCCTGCAACCTTCATGAGACTAATGGATGACATATTGTGACCATTCACCAACTCATTTGTAGTGGTGTACTTGGATGACATTTTGATCTTCAGCCAGACTTGGGAAGAGCACCTCCACAACATCCGACAAGTCCTCCAAAAACTGCGGCAACACAAGTTGTGTGCCAATTTGGAGAAGTGCACCTTTTGCATGACCCAGGTTCAGTATCTAGGATATGTTATTGATGAGCGGGGGGTGCATGTGGATCCAGCAAATATCCAAGTCATTCGGGATTGGCCAGCCCCAACCACCCTAACAGAACTCCGCATCTTTTTGGGTCTTGCAAATTTCTACCTCAGGTTTGTGTTGGGATTCTCTCATATCACTTGGCCCTTGAGTCAAGTCACCAAGGGAGGAGCGAAAGAAAAATTCTTTTGGTCTAAATCTCAACAGAAGGCATTCGACGATTTGAAGCATTGTCTCTGCTCTACACCAGTGCTCACATTACCATACTTGCAGCAACCATTTGAGATCGAGACAGTTGCCTCTGACTATGCTATTGGGTTAGTCCTTACTCAACAGAGGCATCCAATGGCATATCACAGTGAGACACTTTCTGACACAGTCTAGAAGTATCCCACTTATGACAAGGAGATGTATTCCATTGTGCAAGATTGCCGACAATGGAAGCATTACATTTTGGGAAAGGCAACAGTCATCCACACAGACCATTGACCCTTATAGTTCATATAGACACAAGGGAATTTGCAGAATGATCGTCATCAGAAGTGGTCCACATACCTGCAAGAGTTTAATTTGAACATTAAGTACAAGAAAGGAAGCACCAATAATGTTGCAAACTGCCTCAACCGACTCCCTATCATGGCACTAACCACGATGCTCAACTCTTGTGGGTACGAGACTTTCGATTGGTTGCTTCTCTACAAAAGTGATCTAGAATTCGACCACACATACAATACGCTCTTGGAGGGTAAGAAAGTTCCTAATTTTCACCTCCAGGATGCCCTGCTATGTCACCTGGGACATGTTTGTGTTCCTTCAAGCGAGCGTGCCAAGATTATCTGGGAGGCACACTACAATCGGGTCACTGGGCATTTTGGGGTCGAGAAAACCATGACAGTACTGCAAAAGTATTTCTATTAGCTGGACCTTCGATAGGATGTCGGGAAGTACATCATGTCCTGCATTGCTTGCGCCATTTCCAAACCGACCATCAAGAAGCAAGGCCTCTATACTCCACGGCCCACCCCTAGTCGACCTGGGGAATCCATCTCCATGGATTACATGTTGAGCCTTCCTTCTACTAAGCATGGAAATGACTATGTTTTTGTGGTCGTCGACAGATTCTCAAAGATGTCCATTATGATGGCCTGCAAGAAGAATATCATAGCAAAAGCCACTGCCAAACTCTTCTTTGAGCGAGTGTGGGTACACTTTGGGATCCCACAGTCCATCATCTCAGATCAGGACAACAGGTTCCTCAGTACATTTTGGTCCAGCCTCTGGTCGATGCTGGACACCAAGCTCACCAAGTCCACATCTTTCCATCTGCAAACTGATGGCCAGACAGAGGTCGTCAACCGGATGATTGTACACATTTTTTGCATGTTCAAATCAAAGCATCCACGCACATGGGATGAGAGCCTCCCCTATGTACAACACAGCTACAACCTGGCTCTCCATAGCCCAACCAGCCACAACCCCTTTCAGGTGGGCTTGGGATTCCAGCCACAACCCCTTTCAGGTGGGCTTGGGATTCCAGCCACTATGTCCCATTGACGTAGCCATGCCATTTGCGGCTACTCAGGTAGATTCATCCCATGTCCAGTTTGAGGCTGACAAGGCAAAAAACTTCATTGAGTGCATTCAGCGCATCCGCCAACAAGTTCATGACATCTTGGACAGAGCCAATGGTAAGTACAAGCAACAACATGATCAACATTGGGTGCCACACAACTTCTTTGTGGGTGACAAAGTGTGGCTACATTTGCAAAAGGAGCACCTCGTTGGACCCTACCATAAGATTTGTCCGCTCCGATATGGGCCATACACCATCACTAAGGTTGTAGGGAACAATTCCTTTGAGCTCAGTATTCCAGCATTCCTTGGTCTGCACCCAGTGTTCAATGTCGACCGCCTTCGGCCCTACTTTCCACCCCTACTAGACACATCTAACATGGCAAACCATTTAACACCAACAGAGTTAAACCCAGATTGCATGGAACAAGCCACAATTGATCGAATTATGGACACATAGATTAAGAACACCAGCCAACAGAGGATCCATCTATATTGAGTTTTCAAAGTAGGCCAACCCCTTCACCAGGGCAAGTGGCTGACCAGGGACCAAGTTCAACAGAAGTTTCCTCATCTCATGGAGGAACTCAACGCAATGGGGACCATTGCTTCCTAATGGGGGAGGAATGATCCAGGTGGATATTGGTGGCCACCCGCCTATTCCACTTGGACCCACACCATTGTTTCTTTCGGTTTTTCAGTTTCCTTAACTGCAGCACAATTTACTATTTTTAATAGTTTTTCGAGTCCTGAACTTCCGGAGCCGTTTTGAGGCCCTAAACGATGTTTTTTGGGCATGAATGCTCTGACGAATATGAGTCCCTTTTGACCTCGATATTCACTATCAACAGTGTATTCCTTGGATAGATCTTTCTAACGATGTATCATGTGCGTCAAACGGAGATAATATGCCAAAGTTACTACCCCGAGAAATTGATGTACCAGTTTACCCCAACGGGGCCCATATTCTGGCGTTTCATCTCCTATGGTTAGGTTTTTGGATGTTTATGATTTTCCATTGTTTCTCAATAATATATAGGCCTTCGAGCCTCATTGTAACACAAATTTCATAGGCCAGTAGCCGCCACATTTCTTCTCAGACATAAGCTACCAGCGGCCGAGCTATTTTATTTCCATTATGTCTGTAAGCATATTTCAGACATTTGTTGTTAATGAAATGAAGTTTTACTTCCGCTGCATATCTGCGTTTATGTGTATTTTTGTATTTCATTGTGTTCCTGCATAAATCCAGATCAAAGAAATAATCCATAGGTCTTTTTGAAACTTCACCTGCATGAACAAGCACTTGGGCACAAGCCTCCTCCCCGTGACCACTGGCTGCGACCACGTGCTTAACCAAAAGGCGCTTCGGAACCTTGGACCTCGGGTATTCCACTGCGATTCACCCCAACTCTCCTGACTTCTGAACTCTTGAACTAGCGTCTAGCAAGTGCTAGCTCTTATCCTTTAGCCTCCGCCAACGTGACCTTTGGCTAGAACCTGGGGCTCAAACTTCGAGCTTTTTGTGACTTCGCACCTCGCATCATTGGAATATAGCTCACTTCCCTTTTATCCAAATCTTAACTTCCGAACTCCCCCTGGACAATCAATGGTCCTTATCTCTCCCGTAACCGACGGTCGAGATCCACTTCGCGAATCGGGACTTCGCGTCTTGGGATTTCGCATTCTGGGACTTCGCATCTCGGGATTTCGCATTTCAGGACTTCATGTCTTGGCTATCGAAAAAATACATTGAAGAATATAATAGCAACAACTTCAAAATTGTTGTATGTTTGAAAAAACAACAGATTTCAGTGGATAGATATCGAAAAGAAATCACGCAGATTTGCTCCTTTCTTTGAGCATCAACAAAACTCTCTTACAAAACTTTTGATGGAGGCACTCCCGCTATCTCATGGCATTTTTTTTTATTAATATAATTGTTGTTCAGAGGACAACTCTATAAATTTTATAATTGAATGGACATCATACGCATAATTGAATGAACAATTTCCAGCATATGCAACACACAGGTCTGCATATAATGGAAATAACAAGGTAAACACATTGATTCATATTTACCATGCAGATCTGTCACTCGGATGCAGATCTATCACTCAGATTTGATAGCATGCATCTATAAGAAATTTAGAATACCTTTGGTGGTAGTGGCGGTCACAATTCACAACTGGCATCAATTCTACAGATGAACATTTAATCCAAATGACACTTTTGTCTTCTCTCGCTTTCTTCCAGATCCATAATATACCATGGTGCTATGATATCAAAATTTCCAATCTCTAGATCCTCTTCACCAAACGTGCATCACCAAGCTCTCTCTATGCGCTGCTATGATGGTCTCACTAAGGATGAGAAAAATAATGCCTTGTAGCTAGAAAACTACTATGAAAAAATCAAGCCCTAAGAACTATAGAGCTCTGAAACCAATTGAATAAATTGAGCATAAGAATATTAGGACAAGAAGATTGGCGGAAAATGCCTCAATCCATAATTCTCAACATTGTATTCATCTTAATGATACAAATATATAATACAATAATGAAACCACCTCAATTGTTCTCGCATTGACGCCTCATCAGGAGATAAGGTAAGAGGAGACAATATACAAATCTAGAAACACACTTAGGATAACAACTATATCCTAGTATGTAAAATATATCAAAGGTGGTATATTAAGACTTAATGATTGTATATGAGAAAGAGGCTAACATTATAGAACTCAAAACAAAGTCCTCTTTGTGCACGCTCACACCTGCTCGATACCCTCTTGGAAAAACTCTACAGAATCCTCAGCTATTCTGTTTTTCCTCTATGATTTTCTTTGCACAGTCTTTCCTTCAGAGTGTTCAGTAACTCTGAGGCTCCTCCTTTGAGTTTATGATTCCTCTAGTGTACCCTCCTGGCACGTTCTTCCTGAATTCAACACAGAACTCAAATGTGCACTCTTTGCACTGGCTCACAGAGTCTTCAACACTCTATCATGCACCCCTTGCATTTAGCCACAAAACCCCAAACTGAAATCAAAAGAACTCACAAACAGTAAATTCTATTTATCCCTGCAGATGAAATATAACATACATCTACAACATATATGAACATACACAAACATCATTCAAAGAGGACAGATAACATACATAGACATCATATGCAGGAAAAACTGCCTTTCTTCGTATTAATATCAATGTTTGTTTACAACTTTGTACAAGAACTCAGACTGCAACAAAGTCTCTCTCTCTTCTCTACTTCCTATCTCTTCTAATCTAGTCTCAAAAAACTCGTCTCGATACAAAAATATCTCTCGTTTTTACAAAAGAGGGCTCTATGAGCTTACCCTCTCCACCACCTTAGTGCCATCAACATTTTCGTTAAGATACCTTAACCCTATGACTCATTACATTGAACAGAGATCCAGACCTGACACGGATCTAGACCTGCTTACAGTCGATTATTTCGATGAACCCATCCACACCTATCCAAAGGCATGGCTTTGGCATTTATCGACCTTACACATAAATTAACTTAATTTTATAATTTGAATTTTGAAAACGAGAGGATCAGTGCCTCTCCCTATCTCCAAATGTGTGCTGATGTGTTGACTTGTTGACGCATATGTCGAGGTGGAAAGATGCTCCTGCATCACATTTCGTCACAACAGGTCTAATAAATAAAATCAAAATCTACCTATGAAGGTTAAATTCCTTTAGATTTCCAGAATATTTAGTTATTGATTTTTGGCTTATGCATGAAATAGATAAAATGTGGAAAATAAATAATAGTAAAATACAATCACACACCATCCACAAAATGACACAAATATTTTCTTTGGGAAACCCTTACAGGAGAAAACTTAGCTAGAAGGTGGGGTTGCTCTACTCTCTTTTCTCTAGTATGAAAATAATGCAAATGCAAAGGAGAAGACACTCTCAATGGAGTTACCTAAAACCTATGGCCTGTTTTGAAATTGGAATTGAGACTAAGAAATAAAATTTTAATTGTTTAGACTAAAGAAATAAAAATCGACATTTCCAATGGAATCAACATTCATATTTTTTTTTACAATTTTAAATTCATATGTGACATAAATAATATCGATATTAGATTAATATCGACATGTCAATTCCAATAATACCTCTTAAAAAATAAAAACCCATCTTCAAAAAATTACTTTGAAGAACTTATGTGTGAAATAGTTCAAATTAACGAAAGAATAATGTAACAACAATAGTAATCAATGATCAACAATATCAATTATTAATGTGAACTTATATTTATACAAAAGAATAGTGTAAGAACCATAGTTGTCAATCCTAAAAGTTGGACAACACTCAACTTTCAATATTATACAGGAACTTAAATTTAGTCAAGTTTTAACATATGGTAACTTATTAAAAATACTTAATATATTTTCATAACTTAAATTTAGTCAAGTTTTAACATATGGAAATTTATTAAAAATATTTAATATTTGCAAAATAATAGTGTAAATGGGTGTACAACCTAAACAATGAAGTAAATAAATTAATAAAATGTATAAAGAAAATTTGATTATTTGTGTTTTTATGAAAATATGTATATATTATTATGTGAAAAAGAACATGTATGTAAAGTGAAAAATGCCAATGTTTTATTCATATAATTTATGTTATACAATCATGTTATATATAAGAATATATATTAATTACAACAACAAAAAAGTTGATTGTTGAAGTGATTTAGTTATGTAATTGGTTTCTTGCACTATATGCTACTTGCAAGTTTGATTGACTCTACTAGAGTTAGACCCTAAACGATTTGCAACATGTGCACTTTTAATTAACTGGACAGCTCCTTAGGCACCGTTCAACATTTTCCATGGGTAACATACTTCAATGCAATGAAGCACCTTGCATAAGATGCAATGTTATATACTTCAAGTAGTAAAAAAGAAGTTCAATCATGATATTTCTAGTTACATAAATTGACCACTCTACATTAGACTATTGTTGCAACTAATTCATATTCAATGAAAATGAAACGTGATGTTGATCAAATCTGCATATTACCTCTTCATGTTCTCATCGTGGTCAAAAAGTATAATTGCCATGTAATTGAATTGAGTGAGAATCATTAACACACATGTATCTCTTGCCCCTATTTATGGAGATAAGGGTTGAACATAGAATAAAAAAAGTCCATTTCACGTCAACTAAATTTATGTCCCTTTTGTCATCCAAATGACTTTCACGCAACCTTACCTCATTTTTTAATGCCATTTTATGCCACCTAAATTGTTAGCATTGACTAGAATGACAAACATAAATCCCTTCCAC
>JZKD02S0318268.1:307-16052 GCA_000966675.3 Picea glauca | reverse complement strand
CGGTATAAAATCTTTGTGTACTCTATGTATGAGACATTGATTAAATTCTATTTTGCTTAAGAATCTATATGCATTGCTTTACTTCACATGTTTAAAACTTACAATATGGATGGATTTTCATGTATCTCATGTCAATTTTGGAGCCAACTTTTGATTCATGTAAGAAGAGTTTCATGTATGGTTTATTAAGAGCTTCATTACTAACAAACGGTTGCTATGGGATAAGCATTTTCAGTAGAGGCAACAATGTTCTAAATAACAGAGGCAGGGGAAATTGGAATCGGGGCCATAGGAGGCCTAGATTTTCTATCCATTTTGACGTTGACCAACAAGAATTGAACCAGTTGTTCCAAGTTGGGTTCTTTAATTGGGTTTTCCATGGGATATTGCACCCTCTACCAGAAATACTCCCTTTCCATCCTCCTCAGACTATTCTCAACATTCTCGTTCCTCCACATGTGTCTTTGCAGCCTGAAGTCCCTACAAATGATGGTTGGTAATAAATTGTCCAACAACCCATCTCTCACCATCATGGTTGGCCCACTATGTCATTTCCTTTACCACCACCAATTAACCCAATGTTCAAATTTCTCTCGATGTTTCTCCAGTACAATCCTTGCATGCTAGCAAGAGATTAAAAACTGAGTTTCTACAACCTGTACAAGACAAAGTAAAAGTAGCAGCCTCCCCCTCTAGTCCATCCACTAACTCTTCCAAATTTGTGTCCTCCCACCTCCACCTCAAAGATGACTGCTCCCATGTGATCAATGAAATACAACCTCAAGTTCTAACCAACCAAAGGCCACTCAAGATAAGTCAGTTTGGGACAGCAGTGAGAAGAGGAAGTATACCTCACAAAGTAACAAATATGGGTTCTAAATGCTTATTTTTATGATTTTCAGTGATGAGGACAACGTTTAATGGTTTTCAGTATGTTTTGGACAACAAGCCTTATTTTTGGATATTTTGTGGATAATGTAGATATATATTTTGTTTTTGGATATTATATAAATTATTGTTGATATTTAAATATCCAGTTTAAATATCCACAGGGGCTAGAAGGTTGTCATATGGTTTAAATGATTGTCTTTTGTGCTTATAATTTATGATTGAGAAAGAAGAATCAATGGGAGTCACAAGGGGTCCCACCTATTTTAGTTATTATTAATTAAGACCCTTAATTATATATTATATATTATTATTATTTTCTCCCGTACTAATTTTTTAAGTTAATTTGACTTAACTAACTAAAAGTAGTTGAACTACTTCAACTAATGGAAAAAGAATAAAAGCCCAATTGGATTAAGAGATGAGAGGAGAATAGAAGGAGAAAAACAAGACTTAGGTTTTCTCTTTAGTTACATGAGATAGTTTCAGTTTTCATTCATTTCTGAGTTTATTCGAAAGCCTAATTCTCTTGTTGACAGCAGGGTCTTATTGTAGAAAGCAAGGTTCAAGACCAAGCCATACTTTTCAGCCGCTTGTTTTAGAGGTTTTGATTCATCCTTGATAGTCTGTGTATTCTTGTATGTTTGTGAATTAATTTTCATGGATGATAAAGGATATCTTGCAGAGTCAAAATGGCAGCAGTTTGTGGCAAGCTGATCCAGATTATTAATTTCAGTTTTACTTTACTATGGGAGTTTTATGGTGTTCATCAGATATCTCTAAATCAGAATTTGGTCCATACCCTCGCAGGGGTTTGTAAAGAAAATAACAATTTTGGTATCTCAGAATGAAATAAAATCAGATTGTTATTATGTCTCATACATGTGTTTTTGTGACTTGGTTACTTTTTCTTTTTTGGTCTCCATGTTCACTTTAGTGTAAAGTTGTATACATTTCGATAGCTTTGTACAAACTTTACTTCATATTGCAACATATATAAATTAAAAAATCAGCCTTAATCCTTGTAAGTAATACTCGCGGATTGAGTGAATGTTTTTGAGGCTATAAATCTTGGGTGACATTCCCAACTATCTTGTCCTAGCCAAGAAAGATCTGAATATGATTGAGTAAGGTGTTCCATACCTTTTCCTCAACATTTATTTGGTGACCATATTGAGGAGATCTTCCATATCTCTTTGGTTGATTGTATTCATGATTATCTTTGAATATTTCTATTGTTTGTTATGACTCTTTGACTGATTTTTCTCATAATAGTACCTTCTACAAGGCAGCCCAATGTTCAACATGGTCTTAAAGACCATACTATCATTGCCTTGACTTTATTCAATACTATCTTAGAAACTGCTAATAATCGGGTTGAGCCTGAACGCTTGTGGGAAGTAATTGAACAAGATATAAGTATCTGTGACTGTTTGGAGGCTAGGAAAACGCAGCCTAGAAAACAGTCGTAGCCCTCCTTCTCCTAAATTTTTGATCTTCTTTTTTCATGTCCTCAAATCCTCTCATTTCTAGAAGAAGAAGAGGATTGTCCCCTGAAGCTACTCCTATCATTGAAATAGGAAGAAGAAAATCCATTTTTTCAACCCAAGAAAGCACTCTAAGGAGGAATTTGTCTAACTCTTCCAGTTCTCCCTTTTCCCCCTTACCCATCACTCCCAAAATGTCATCTACAGGTGGTGCTAGTGGTGTTGGAGTCGCTTCATCATCCCAACCTTCGGCCTCATCAATAATTGGTAGTTTATATATCCATCAATTTCCTATCCAATCTGCTACAAACCCTACTATAGTTATAAAGAAATACGTGCTTTTTCAGTTTGAAGAAGATGTTACTACTACCCTGTGTCACGTATCTTCTCCCTTGAATCTAGCACCTACTACTCGTTTGTTACCAAAATTTAAGTATCATCTCCCTAGGTTCTCGGGAAATAACATTTTCTCTACAGATGAACATCTAGTGGCATTTTCTAATGATTGTCACAATATCGGAGATAATGATAACGATACATGCATGCGCTTATTTTTCAACTCCCTTGAAGGGAAAGCAACAGTTGATTTATTTGATCTCCCTCCAAAGATCCTTTCCACTTGGGAAGAGTTGGTTTATTGTTTCAAGCCCACTTATGGACAATCTAAGAGCTTGACCAAATAGTTAAGGGAATATAACAATATTTCTTACAAAGATGGTGAAACTATCAAGTTCTTTAACCTTCCCTTCACCAAACTATATAATCAAATCACTAAACTAATATACCCCCAAAACTAAGCCTCCTTCATGCATTACTATAATGTGCTTCCCTCTCCTTATCATCATAGGCTCAAAGAAAAGTCTATTGGCAATCTTGGCTCCACTCTCCACACTTTCCTGGAGTACGAAGAGAAACTTGAAATAACAGGTCTCCCCAAAGGAGACTCGTTCAAACAAACATATATGTTTTCCCTCTTACAACTTGTAAAATATATGAACAGCCGAATGACAGCATATGAATAAAAAGGGAATGATCCCTCGCTTACTCCTGGGGCATCATCTTCTTCCTCATCATATTTTGGGAATACCATTGAAAAAAAAAATCATCCAGTTGGTGTAACTTATATGAGTAAAATCATGAAGAAAGTACTTGTGATGTTAAGAAGAGTGCCAGAGATAAAATATTTGGCAAGAAGCATGAAACCACCAATGTTTTTCTAGATTGGGTAGAACCAGAATATGTCATGATTATAAATACTAGGAACAAATCGTATGCTCCTAAAGGAAAATATGACTCTCCTCGTGCCTCTTCCACTCCAGCCTCATCTTCACAAGGTAATAATGTAAAAATTGTCAAGGCTCCTGAGATTCAAGGAGTTCCCTCCCTTCTTCCCTCTTCCAAGTATAACATTCTTAACCAATTGGCTAATATCAAGGCTGATGCTACTCTTATGGACATGGTTGTTGTCCCTTAACAACAAAAGCATCTCAAGAATTTTATGGAAGGAAAATCTTCCACCATAGCCAATGTTTCTGAAGAGGCAAAAAAAGAGGATTCCATTATAAATAAAATAAGTGTAAATAATTTTAGACACCCTGTAAAAAACCCTCCATTTTTCATTTCTGTAAAAATTATGGACAAGATAGCCCATTTTTTCCTAATTGATGGTGGTTCGGGTCAAAGCATAATGTCAAAAATCATTATGGAATATCTAGGCTTATCATGTACCAATGAAAATTCTAGAATCATGCTCTCCTATAATAGTCTGCAACAGTCAACAATACGAGAAATTAAAGATGTAAATTTATTTGTATGTGCACATATCGAAATAAGGACAACCCTTAGCATCCAAGTAATTGACATGCTAGTAAGAAACTATTATATTATCCTAGGAAGAGACTGGAAATCCCTAACAAGTGGATATATTTCACTTGATGGGACACAATTATTCGTTCATCGGAATGGAAAGAATATCATAGTCCTAAGAGAAGGAATAATTTCACCATACATAGAGAGTATTCCTCAACCGAATGTAAATTATCTTGAGGAAGACTTAGGGGTATACTCTTTCTTTGTTGATGAGGGTGACACAAATTTAGAAAAAATTGATTTAGAAGACAGTATGTGGCACATGCATTTTGATGGCTCATGCTCAAACTAAGGCAATGGAGTTGGCATTATCTTATACTCTCTTGTAGGCAAGATTCACAACTTTTCTTATAGGTTAGAGTTTCCTTTCACAAACAATGTCACTGAATTTGAAGCCTTACTGCTAGGCATCAAAAATGTTTATAACCTTGGTTGCGGTCACCTTACAGTTTTTGGTGATTTTGAACTTGTTGTAAACCTTGTGCGTAAAATCTATTCTCCTAGAAATAAGTTGATGAAACGATATACCCAATATGTTTGGGCACTTATCTCGAATATGTTATCATTTAACATCACTCATGTTAAGAGGGAGCTTAATTCAATGGTTGATAGGTTAGTTGTATTTATGGCATCTCCTATTCGACAACTTCTACCTCAAAGGAATGATTGTACTTTTCAATCTTTATATCACCCTCACATTCCAGATAATGTAGAATCATGGTAGGTTTTCCCTAATGATGATGGCATATGTGCTTTCATACAAAATGAACCGTTTAAGCCTAAGGAAATCATTTCTATGGAAGATGAAAAACTTCCAAAGGGCTTGACTCCTCTTGAAAGTTCATTTTCATCGAGTGATGTGAGCAACAAAGAAACATGCAATGAAGAGGATTTGAAAATAAAGGTGGGTGATATCATTTCCTTGAACCTTGGGACCTCAGAATCTCCAAAGATGGTTAAACTAGGTTCCCAATGTTCCAACGAAGAAAAGGAGAAATTCACAGAAGTACTAACTGAATTTGAAGATGTTTTTTCTTGGTCATACGAGGATCTTCATGGTTTTGATCTTGCTTTTATACAACATCCCATTCCTATCAAGGAAGGGATAAAACAATTTAGGCAAAAACAAAGACCCATTAACCCCACACTTGAAGCTATTATTCGGAAGGATTTGGAAAAACTTTTGAAGGTTGGAATAATCTTTCCAGTTAAGTATTCTGAGTGGGTTTCCAATTTGGTTCATGTTCAAAAAAAAACTGGTCAGATCTGATTGTGCGTAGACTTTCGCGCATTGAATAGAGTAAGTGTAAAAGACCATTTTCCTCTCCCTAATATGGAAATGATTTTTCAATAGATTGTAGGGTCACAAATGATGTCCTTACTTGATGGTTTCTCTGGTTATAATCAGATTAAAGTAAAAAGGGTTGACAGATACAAAACCACTTATACTACATGCTGGGGAACATTTTCTTATGAATTCATGATTTTTGGCTTGTCTAATGCAGGTGTTGGCATGTTTACAGGTAGAGTGTGCTTTTCATTGATGGCAAGATCAAAGTGTGCATTGATGGAAAAATAGGAACAGTGTATGCTCAGGTGAAGAAGAAAACAGTATGGAGAGATCAAATATTAGGAGAGATAGCATTCTGAGATGCCCAGACAATATCCCATACATCAAGGCTCGCAGAAGGATCAAAGGTCATGGCCATTGACACTTACATATTTGATAAATCCAAAGCTCAGGAGGAGGAGAAACAATGGTCATTGGATCACCAATCCTGAATACCCGATGTCCATTAGATCATATTCTAGTGACCATAGGAAGCATAGAGGAGAAGTAAATATATGATCTATTAGATCTGAGCATCAAGGACCAATAGTTGACGGATCCAGTATAACTGTGAAGAGGATAATGGCCAAGAGCCATCCTCCAACTTCACGAAATTGCGATGAGATCTAAACCGTTGGATCTAGAGGACACATGGAGAGAGATCATCATTCTGTTGACTCGTGAACTAGAAAATTCAAAGGTGAGTAGTCCTCAAACTTCATGAAACATGAAGTCCCAATAAGATCTGGACCGTTGGATCATAGAGGTTTGTGGGTCATTGATCTGGAGAAAATTTCTAAAAATTGGGAGTCGGGAGAAGGGAGGTGAGTAGTCCTCCAACTTCGCAAAACGTGAAGTCCCGATAAGATCTGGACCATTGGATCATAGAGGTTTGTGGGTCATTGATCTATATTATTTTAGATATTGGGAGTTGGAAGAGTCAGGGTTGGCTCACGTTCAAACACCCGACACGCGAAGTCACGATTTGATCACAACCATCAAATCAATTTTGAGTGGAAGGACATAATGAGATAGCAAAGTTGCATCGCAAAAAGATCGAGACATCGATTGAAGATCCTGATCAAACGAACATCATTCACTTTGGACATAGAGATGCAAGGAGTTTACACTCAGGAAAGTTTGAGATTTGAAATCCCCGGAATGCGAAGTTCTGTCAACCGTCGGATCTGGAGATCAAAAAATGATTGTTAGATCATGGCAGACCACATCAGCAAGGAAAAATGGTAGACTACATCAGCAAGGACACATGGCGCAATCAGACAATGACAAGTGTCAAGTTGATTTAGAATTTCAGGTATGTGGAAATCACAAATCCAAGTGACATGTGACAGCTACTCGGGTCATGACAAGTCATCGAGTTACACAAGAGTTACATCACTCTGGGAGTTTTTCTTTGGGAGTTTTACCACCAGTACTCACCCAAAGACCCGAAGTCCTGAAGGTCGAAGTCCTGGAGCGAAGGATAGTCATTGGATTAAAGAGGACATGCATCAGTGGATTGTCAACTCCGGGAAAAAGCAAAGGAAGGATGAACGCAAGTTTGAGAATTGAAATCTCCGAAGCCCGGAGACATGAAGGAGATCTCGACCATTGATCCAAGAGGGACATGCGTCATTGGATCATGGACTCTGGGTGAAATTCTCCGGGAGCAAACGAGAACTTGAGAATTGAAACTCCCAGAGACCGGATCGCGAAATCGATCTCGTTCGTTGGTTTGGAGGGACATGTGTCATCTGATCATTGAGACCANTCTCCCTAGGTTCTCGGGAAATAACATTTTCTCTACAGATGAACATCTAGTGGCATTTTCTAATGATTGTCACAATATCGGAGATAATGATAACGATACATGCATGCGCTTATTTTTCAACTCCCTTGAAGGGAAAGCAACAGTTGATTTATTTGATCTCCCTCCAAAGATCCTTTCCACTTGGGAAGAGTTGGTTTATTGTTTCAAGCCCACTTATGGACAATCTAAGAGCTTGACCAAATAGTTAAGGGAATATAACAATATTTCTTACAAAGATGGTGAAACTATCAAGTTCTTTAACCTTCCCTTCACCAAACTATATAATCAAATCACTAAACTAATATACCCCCAAAACTAAGCCTCCTTCATGCATTACTATAATGTGCTTCCCTCTCCTTATCATCATAGGCTCAAAGAAAAGTCTATTGGCAATCTTGGCTCCACTCTCCACACTTTCCTGGAGTACGAAGAGAAACTTGAAATAACAGGTCTCCCCAAAGGAGACTCGTTCAAACAAACATATATGTTTTCCCTCTTACAACTTGTAAAATATATGAACAGCCGAATGACAGCATATGAATAAAAAGGGAATGATCCCTCGCTTACTCCTGGGGCATCATCTTCTTCCTCATCATATTTTGGGAATACCATTGAAAAAAAAAATCATCCAGTTGGTGTAACTTATATGAGTAAAATCATGAAGAAAGTACTTGTGATGTTAAGAAGAGTGCCAGAGATAAAATATTTGGCAAGAAGCATGAAACCACCAATGTTTTTCTAGATTGGGTAGAACCAGAATATGTCATGATTATAAATACTAGGAACAAATCGTATGCTCCTAAAGGAAAATATGACTCTCCTCGTGCCTCTTCCACTCCAGCCTCATCTTCACAAGGTAATAATGTAAAAATTGTCAAGGCTCCTGAGATTCAAGGAGTTCCCTCCCTTCTTCCCTCTTCCAAGTATAACATTCTTAACCAATTGGCTAATATCAAGGCTGATGCTACTCTTATGGACATGGTTGTTGTCCCTTAACAACAAAAGCATCTCAAGAATTTTATGGAAGGAAAATCTTCCACCATAGCCAATGTTTCTGAAGAGGCAAAAAAAGAGGATTCCATTATAAATAAAATAAGTGTAAATAATTTTAGACACCCTGTAAAAAACCCTCCATTTTTCATTTCTGTAAAAATTATGGACAAGATAGCCCATTTTTTCCTAATTGATGGTGGTTCGGGTCAAAGCATAATGTCAAAAATCATTATGGAATATCTAGGCTTATCATGTACCAATGAAAATTCTAGAATCATGCTCTCCTATAATAGTCTGCAACAGTCAACAATACGAGAAATTAAAGATGTAAATTTATTTGTATGTGCACATATCGAAATAAGGACAACCCTTAGCATCCAAGTAATTGACATGCTAGTAAGAAACTATTATATTATCCTAGGAAGAGACTGGAAATCCCTAACAAGTGGATATATTTCACTTGATGGGACACAATTATTCGTTCATCGGAATGGAAAGAATATCATAGTCCTAAGAGAAGGAATAATTTCACCATACATAGAGAGTATTCCTCAACCGAATGTAAATTATCTTGAGGAAGACTTAGGGGTATACTCTTTCTTTGTTGATGAGGGTGACACAAATTTAGAAAAAATTGATTTAGAAGACAGTATGTGGCACATGCATTTTGATGGCTCATGCTCAAACTAAGGCAATGGAGTTGGCATTATCTTATACTCTCTTGTAGGCAAGATTCACAACTTTTCTTATAGGTTAGAGTTTCCTTTCACAAACAATGTCACTGAATTTGAAGCCTTACTGCTAGGCATCAAAAATGTTTATAACCTTGGTTGCGGTCACCTTACAGTTTTTGGTGATTTTGAACTTGTTGTAAACCTTGTGCGTAAAATCTATTCTCCTAGAAATAAGTTGATGAAACGATATACCCAATATGTTTGGGCACTTATCTCGAATATGTTATCATTTAACATCACTCATGTTAAGAGGGAGCTTAATTCAATGGTTGATAGGTTAGTTGTATTTATGGCATCTCCTATTCGACAACTTCTACCTCAAAGGAATGATTGTACTTTTCAATCTTTATATCACCCTCACATTCCAGATAATGTAGAATCATGGTAGGTTTTCCCTAATGATGATGGCATATGTGCTTTCATACAAAATGAACCGTTTAAGCCTAAGGAAATCATTTCTATGGAAGATGAAAAACTTCCAAAGGGCTTGACTCCTCTTGAAAGTTCATTTTCATCGAGTGATGTGAGCAACAAAGAAACATGCAACGAAGAGGATTTGAAAAGAAAGGTGGGTGATATCATTTCCTTGAACCTTGGGACCTCAGAATCTCCAAAGATGGTTAAACTAGGTTCCCAATGTTCCAACGAAGAAAAGGAGAAATTCAAAGAAGTACTAACTGAATTTGAAGATGTTTTTTCTTGGTCATACAAGGATCTTCATGGTTTTGATCTTGCTTTTATACAACATCCCTTTCCTATCAAGGAAGGGATAAAACAATTTAGGCAAAAACAAAGACCCATTAACCCCACACTTGAAGCTACTATTCGGAAGGATTTGGAAAAACTTTTGAAGGTTGGAATAATCTTTCCAGTTAAGTATTCTGAGTGGGTTTCCAATTTGGTTCATGTTCAAAAAACAACTGGTCAGATCTGATTGTGCGTAGACTTCCGCGCATTGAATAGAGTAAGTGTAAAACACCATTTTCCTCTCCCTAATATGGAAATGATTTTGCAATAGATTGTAGGGTCACAAATGATGTCCTTACTTGATGGTTTCTCTGGTTATAATCATATTAAAGTAAAAAGGGTTGACAGATACAAAACCACTTATACTACACGTTGGGGAACATTTTCTTATGAATTCATGCTTTTTGGCTTGTCTAATGCAGGTGTTGGCATGTTTACAGGTAGAGTGTGCTTTTCATTGATGGCAAGATCAAAGTGTGCATTGATGGAAAAATAGGAACAGTGTATGCTCGGGTGAAGAAGAAAACAGTATGGAGAGATCAAAGATCAGGAGAGATAGCATTCTGAGATGCCCAGACAATATCCCATACATCAAGGCTCGCAGAAGGATCAAAGGTAATGGCCATTGACACTTACATATTTGAGAAAGCCAAAGCTCAGGAGGAGGAGCGACAATGGTCATTGGATCACCAATCATGAATACCCGATGTCCATTATATCATATTCTAGTGACCATAGGAAGCATAGAGGAGAAGTACATATCTGATCTATTAGATATGAGCATCAAGGACCAATAGTTGTCGGATCCAGTATAACTGCGAAGAGGATAATGGCCAAGAGCCATCCTCCAACTTCACGAAATCGCGATGAGATCTAAACCGTTGGATCTAGAGGACACATGGAGAGAGATCATCATTCTGTTGACTCGTGAACTAGAAAATTCAAAGGTGAGTATTCCTCCAACTTCATGAAACATGAAGTCCCGATAAGATCTGGACCGTTGGATCATAGAGGGTTGTGGGTCATTGATCTGGAGAAAATTTCTAAAAATTGGGAGTCGGGAGAAGGGAGGTGAGTAGTCCTCCAACTTCGCAAAACGTGAAGTCTCAATAAGATCTAGACCATTGGATCATAGAGGTTTGTGGGTCATTGCTCTAGATTATTTCAGATATTGGGAGTTGGAAGAGTCAGGGTTGGCTCACGTTCAAACACCCGACACGCAAAGTCACGATTTGATCACAACCATCAAATCAATTTTGAGTGGAAGGACAGAATGAGATAGCAAATTTGCATCGCAAAAAGATCGAGACATCGATCGAAGATCCTGATCAAATGAACATCATTCACTTTGGACATAGAGATGCAAGGAGTTTACACTCAGGAAAGTTTGAGATTTGAAATCCCCGGAATGCGAAGTTCTGTCAACCGTCGGATCTGGAGATCAAAAAATGATTGTTAGATCATGGCAGACCACATCAGCAAGGAAAAATGGTAGACTACATCAGCAAGGACACATGGCGCAATCAGACAATGACAAGTGTCAAGTTGATTTAGAATTTCAGGTATGTGGAAATCACAAATCCAAGTGACATGTGACAGCTACTCGGGTCATGACAAGTCATCGAGTTACACAAGAGTTACATCACTCTGGGAGTTTTTCTTTGGGAGTTTTACCACCAGTACTCACCCAAAGACCCGAAGTCCTGAAGGTCGAAGTCCTGGAGCGAAGGATAGTCATTGGATTAAAGAGGACATGCATCAGTGGATTGTCAACTCCGGGAAAAAGCAAAGGAAGGATGAACGCAAGTTTGAGAATTGAAATCTCCGAAGCCCGGAGACATGAAGGAGATCTCGACCATTGATCCAAGAGGGACATGCGTCATTGGATCATGGACTCTGGGTGAAATTCTCCGGGAGCAAACGAGAACTTGAGAATTGAAACTCCCAGAGACCGGATCGCGAAATCGATCTCGTTCGTTGGTTTGGAGGGACATGTGTCATCTGATCATTGAGACCAGGGATTGTGTGTGGAAAAAGGAAAGAAGGCAAATTCATTGATTGAAAAGGACATATATCAGTAGATCTTCCATTCTAGAAGATATCCAGTCAGCAGCAACAGGGTTTGAGAGTTGAATCTCCCAGAGCCTGGATCACGAAGGAAACCTTAGTCGTTGATGGAGGAAGGAGAGATATGGTTCATAGACTTGAGAGGATAGATTTGAACCATTTGATCAAGAGCACCGTCAATATCAAGAGATCGACGGTTGTGCTCTATTGTAGGAACAGAACATGCTCAGGCCTTAATTTTTCGTAAGGAGGTCGTAATCAAAACCACGGTTTTTTAGAAAGGACGTGTGGAGGCTTGTGGTGAATTGTGGGGAAAAAAGAAGTTTGGTCCAAACCACCTTTGAACATTCTTACAATCACTTGGTCACATGAAGCTCATAGCCCAAGGTCATATCATGAAATGGAGCCAGCGTTCACTAGATAGAAATCGGGAAGCGCCTTTTGAATAAGCTCTTGGTCACCACCGGTGATCACATGAAGGAAGGGGATAGAATCCAAAGAATCCATAGTTGACTGGATGTAACTGATAGAAAATACGAAGAGTCTTGGCTGCTAGAGAAGCTAAGAAATATCATCAGAACGGTCATTGATGATGAACTCACAGGAAACAGAACCACCAGAGAATATGAAGAGTTTCCATGATGATCAGGAGATGACTCGACGTGAGAAATGAATGTAGAACATAGAAGTGAAGTGATTATGTTTTTGAGCTATGCAAGAGTAAGGAAGAGATGCAATGAACAACCTGCAGGGCATAACAGTGATGTTGTGAAGAGAATGCAGAGGTATTGCGCATGAAGTATGGAGAATGTGGACAGAGAGTATAAAAACGTAGAACAGAGAAGATTTGGTGCTATTGTTGAGAGTGATTCATGTGAGTAGAGAGACATTGAAGCAGTTAAGTAGAGTAGTGTAGCAGAATAGTGATGAGATTGGTAAGCCATAGATAAACATTGTATCACTATGATAAAGTTATAAAAAGCAAAGATTTATATTTCAGGGTGGTAGGGAGGTGCTAAGGAGGATTTTTTTCCTCTAAGTTTCAAGTGGGTGCTTGAACACTGGGAGTTGTAGCTTCCATATGGTTGTAGCCAGAAAAACCAAGGTGGCAGGGTGGTGCAAGGGAGAACTAATGTTCTTTGTTATACAAGTTGGTGAATGTGTGACTGGAAGTTGGTGCTTCCATCCAATTGGTGCTGGAACACTCAAGGAGTTGGTGCTTCCTTCTAGTGGGTGCTAGAGAAACCAGAGAGTCGGTGCTCTCAAGAAGTTTTTGCTTGTAAAATAGAGGTTGTATCCTCAAGAGGACTTGGAGCTCACAAGAATGATAATGTAAAGAAAATAAAGATTACTTATCATACCAAGAAGAAGAGGTTTTTCTCTTTATGGGTTTGCTCGGGAAATATTTGTCTCTGTATATTTCATGTGTGTGATTGATGTTTAATATTCTATTGCTTACTTCCCTGCATCATTGTGATCGTCATTGAATATTTTGTAAAGAGTTTAAAATGGGAATAATTGTTTAATCATAGTAACAATTGATNGAACATCATTCACTTTGGACATAGAGATGCAAGGAGTTTACACTCAGGAAAGTTTGAGATTTGAAATCCCCGGAATGCGAAGTTCTGTCAACCGTCGGATCTGGAGATCAAAAAATGATTGTTAGATCATGGCAGACCACATCAGCAAGGAAAAATGGTAGACTACATCAGCAAGGACACATGGCGCAATCAGACAATGACAAGTGTCAAGTTGATTTAGAATTTCAGGTATGTGGAAATCACAAATCCAAGTGACATGTGACAGCTACTCGGGTCATGACAAGTCATCGAGTTACACAAGAGTTACATCACTCTGGGAGTTTTTCTTTGGGAGTTTTACCACCAGTACTCACCCAAAGACCCGAAGTCCTGAAGGTCGAAGTCCTGGAGCGAAGGATAGTCATTGGATTAAAGAGGACATGCATCAGTGGATTGTCAACTCCGGGAAAAAGCAAAGGAAGGATGAACGCAAGTTTGAGAATTGAAATCTCCGAAGCCCGGAGACATGAAGGAGATCTCGACCATTGATCCAAGAGGGACATGCGTCATTGGATCATGGACTCTGGGTGAAATTCTCCGGGAGCAAACGAGAACTTGAGAATTGAAACTCCCAGAGACCGGATCGCGAAATCGATCTCGTTCGTTGGTTTGGAGGGACATGTGTCATCTGATCATTGAGACCAAGGATTGTGTGTGGAAAAAGGAAAGAAGGCAAATTCATTGATTAAAAAGGACATATATCAGTAGATCTTCCATTCTGGAAGATATCCAGTCAGCAGCAACAGGGTTTGAGAGTTGAATCTCCCAGAGACCGGATCACGAAGGAAACCTCAGTCGTTGATGGAGGAAGGAGAGATATGGTTCGTAGACTTGAGAGGATAGATTTGAACCATTTGATCAAGAGCACCATCAAGATCAAGAGATCGACGGTTGTGCTCTATTGTAGGAATAGAACATGCTCAGGCCTTAATTTTTCGTAAGGAGGCCGTAATCGAAACCACGGTTTTTTAGAAAGGACGTGTGGAGGCTTGTGGTGAATTGTGGGGAAAAAAGAAGTTTGGTCCAAACCACCTTTGAACATTCTTACAATCACTTGGTCACATGAAGCTCATAGCCCAAGGTCATATCATGAAATGGAGCCAGCGTTCACTAGATAGAAATCGGGAAGCGCCTTTTGAATAAGCTCTTGGTCACCACCGGTGATCACATGAAGGAAGGGGATAGAATCCAAAGAATCCATAGTTGACTGGATGTAACTGATAGAAAATACGAAGAGTCTTGGCTGCTAGAGAAGCTAAGAAATATCATCAGAACGGTCATTGATGATGAACTCACAGGAAACAGAACCACCAGAGAATATGAAGAGTTTCCATGATGATCAGGAGATGACTCGACGTGAGAAATGAATGTAGAACATAGAAGTGAAGTGATTATGTTTTTGAGCTATGCAAGAGTAAGGAAGAGATGCAATGAACAACCTGCAGGGCATAACAGTGATGTTGTGAAGAGAATGCAGAGGTATTGCGCATGAAGTATGGAGAATGTGGACAGAGAGTATAAAAACGTAGAACAGAGAAGATTTGGTGCTATTGTTGAGAGTGATTCATGTGAGTAGAGAGACATTGAAGCAGTTAAGTAGAGTAGTGTAGCAGAATAGTGATGAGATTGGTAAGCCATAGATAAACATTGTATCACTATGATAAAGTTATAAAAAGCAAAGATTTATATTTCAGGGTGGTAGGGAGGTGCTAAGGAGGATTTTTTTCCTCTAAGTTTCAAGTGGGTGCTTGAACACTGGGAGTTGTAGCTTCCATATGGTTGTAGCCAGAAAAACCAAGGTGGCAGGGTGGTGCAAGGGAGAACTAATGTTCTTTGTTATACAAGTTGGTGAATGTGTGACTGGAAGTTGGTGCTTCCATCCAATTGGTGCTGGAACACTCAAGGAGTTGGTGCTTCCTTCTAGTGGGTGCTAGAGAAACCAGAGAGTCGGTGCTCTCAAGAAGTTTTTGCTTGTAAAATAGAGGTTGTATCCTCAAGAGGACTTGGAGCTCACAAGAATGATAATGTAAAGAAAATAAAGATTACTTATCATACCAAGAAGAAGAGGTTTTTCTCTTTATGGGTTTGCTCGGGAAATATTTGTCTCTGTATATTTCATGTGTGTGATTGATGTTTAATATTCTATTGCTTACTTCCCTGCATCATTGTGATCGTCATTGAATATTTTGTAAAGAGTTTAAAATGGGAATAATTGTTTAATCATAGTAACAATTGAT
>JZKD02S0318257.1:0-19569 GCA_000966675.3 Picea glauca | reverse complement strand
GCATCCCATGTCTTGGGAAGGCCATTGAGTACTATATTTACTAGTTCCTTTTCTGAAATGATTTCCTCAATAGCTTGTAGTTGATCTCTTAACTGAGAGATTCTTACAAAGTATGTTGTTATGTTGTCATCATCATTCATTTTCATGTCACATAGTTCATTCTTCAGAATCATCACTTGTCCAATATCTCTGACTGAGAAGAGGTTAGTTAGGGCATCGTACATCTTCTTAGATGAGTCAAGGTGAGAAATGTAGGGTATCAAATGGTCATTTACAAAGTCCACTATGATTCTCATAACATTGATGTCATTATCCTTGAACTTCTCCATAACTGCAACGTTCTGAGGTTCCTTCTCTTTTCCTGCTTCAAAGTCTGGTTCCATAATCTTCTCTTTTACGATATCCAACACTTTATTCTTGGCAACGATGAGGTCAATCCTTGTCTTCCATGCTCTGAAGTTAGAAACCCCTTATAACTTGTTTTCTAACTTCATAGAATAAGTCATGACTGCTTTGAATTGGTCAACCTTTGACTTTGACCAAAAACGCAAACTTGATGCCTTGGCTTGCTGAGAGTACCGGGAGGTGTGTTAGGCTAGGGCGCACTAGGCTATCTAGGAATTAGGTCAATCTCTTCACTTAAGGTGCCTTAATAAGAGGGTTATGGTTTTGTTGCTCTAGCAAAAATCTAACTGCAACTGCAACTGCAACTGCAAATGAGCAAATCCTCCCAATCTATAGTGGTTAGACTATCCGAAGATAATGTGTGCCCATAACCTGTTAGAAAAATAGGTGTGTTTGTTTCACCATAGACAATATAGCAATATTGTCACCCAACGATAGGCACAAAGGCCACCCCCGAGCACCTTAACCTTGACATAAATAATAATTCCAAAAGCAAACCAATAGCCAACCAAGGTGGCGCACGTTTCTCCAAGGCTAGCACACCAAACAAGAATAACCAAAGACCAAGCATAAAGTCCAAACCATAACCAAGAGACCAAGTCACCACTCCTACAGCTGCAACTTTCCTCTAGTCATGCGCACTTCTTGTCCTTGTGCAGTTGTGAGTGAGTGAGTGACAAATGAGATCTAGCGCCCTCTATTTATACTGCTCTATCTCACTTGACTGGGCCGACTTCTCTTTCTGAAGGCTAATAACTCAATATTAAATATTCTCTTGAGTTGACTTGTCTTCTAGGGTTATTATCCAACGTTTTAGTCTTTCTCTTGCTTCCCAAAATATTCTAGTCTTGTCAAAGGTTACACGTGGAGGTTAATACCTCCCCCAGCTACCATAATACCAACACACAACTCCGCACTCACCAAGACTCTTAATTTGTTTCATTTTCTATATTCTTGGTACTTAGTCAAAATTCAAGCAATGCGGATGCAGAACCATGTGCCATCCCTAAATCCTTTCCTAATTTTCCACCTCTGCAAATCTGCAGGTCCGCGTCCACTTTCCACTTTTTACTTCTTTTCATACTTAGCCATATTTCTCATTGCGGAGCGAATCTCTTTACTCATCACTTTTATATGACTCGTAGGTCCACAAGTCCGCATTTCTCCCATCACTTAACCGTATTCGTGAATCTCAATGTGGTCCTTGTCACCCTTTCCCGAAGATTCTTTCACAAGCGTTTAAGTCCGCAACCTCACAAGTCTGCATTTCCGTAACATTTTCCATACATCATTTTACACCTAGATCATTCAATGGTGTGCAGATAAATTTGTTTTTGAATGAAAAATAATTCAAATGCAAGGTCATCAACCCATTTCTTTAGATCCCTCAACATTTTCTAAAATGTTACGACTACGTGTGCCAACTATGTGATTCAAGAGCGAGGAAGATGATGAATTTTTTAAACAACATAAGGGAGGGAACAAACTGTTGAGCAACTATTTGGAAGATCCAACCTGCAACTCTGGTACTTCTATAATTGAGGTAAACTTGCTAAAATAGCCATACATAGAATTTGCTTGGCTATTTGCCCGAACTCCCGGATTGGAATCTACTATGTTTGTAACAAGAAATGTCATATATGCTATGCATTATGCCTTACATGAAAAAGCTGTCATCAATTGGGGTTATCTCATTTCGAGTGAAATTTCTTTCCAATTGAATAACCTCAAAAAGACCCATAAATTACATATGGCTTCTTACCTCATTTTCGCCATTACTTATGGCCATCTTTTTGAAGATTTTCCTCACGCGAAACATGTGGATTTTAAGTTAGAGCCACTTTATGTGTGGTATTCAATTCTGTACAGACATAAGGCCCAATACAACTTTTACCTAGTCCACAACAATTTCATCTCAGAATTCAAAAGATTAATATTTGGACATAGCACATAAAGGCTATCGTTAGAAGCAACTTCCTTCCTCACTGGAAAATGGATTTATGAGCTTTCCGAAGAATTTACTGTAATTAGAGTATTTGGAAGTAAGGAGAAACCTTCCCTCTTACCATTTTATACATCAAATAAACTATTTGTTGGAGAAGTATGCTGACAATACAAAACTTGGGCCCGTTTCTTCCATGACAAAAGGAAAAAATAGTTTATACCCCTACCATGGAAAATTGGGGATTGTATTGTTAAACACATAACTCACCTAAAAGAGTTGGTAGAACAACACGAACAAATGGGCTTGAAGGAAGCCAAACTTATTGAAGGTTTTGACCTATATAGAAAATTCACCACACATATGCAGTTAGTCAGGTATGCTTCACACTTTATCAGAATTGAACAGTTCCAAGAAGGTGGGAGAGATAATTTGGATATCTAGGAACTAGCAGCCTACCAAAATTCAAAGAATACAGTAGAAATAAAAAGTACAAATGAGGGATACAAACAACACGACAGAGAAACAACAAATCAAAACCCTAATTTGTCGGAAATGTCTCAAAGAAACACTCCATCAAGAATGAAGAACAGAACCAGTGGAATGGATAATAGAAAAATACCAGTTGGAGGCTCAAATGACGGTGGAGATAAAAACCCGCCAAGAAAAACCCTTGAGAAAACACATGTTGAACACACTCTTGTAAAAAGAAAAAGAAACATGCCATCAGTGGAAATAAATGCACCAGAAGACTAGGAAAGTCCCTATGCTATGGACATGGGCGAAATCATTGAAGAACTTGGCTGGTCTACAAAAAGGTTGTTGGAGACGAGAGAAATAGTTGATGTTATTATGACTCGGGATCCCGATATATTTGAAGAGGAGTCTATCACTCTGCACCATTGTTACACATTATTTTCGTCACCCCTATGACCATTAATGATGTACACATATCCTTTGTCTTTAGAAGGATCAATGGCCTAAATCCCTGAAGAAGAATGAAGACACATTTTCCTAGAAAGATGAAAATTATATTTTCCTTTGTAAAAACCTTATAAAAAGGGATCGTCGCACCTTGCTCAATGTTAAGGGTGCGACGATCTAGGATCGTCGCAGGTTGCACCACAGTGGTCTGCGACGTCGTCGGAGTTTGCTCAGTTTTAAGGGTGCGACGATTTTTCGTACGAAGGAAAAAGAGGAATTTCTCGAAGGTTCTAGACGAGAAGCTTCGAGGGTGAGGTGGCCTCCAATAGGTTTGGATCTGAGTCGCATCCCTGATCTCATGGGATCATCCTAACCTCCTCACCCTATAATTTTCATCTTATAAAAGGAGGGAAGTTCTCATGGGGAAAGTTAGCTTGAAAATTAGTTTGATCGGATTTTTGAAGTTAGCTTGGAGCTTGATGAGTTTTGATAGACTTCTTATTTATGTTTTCAAGATAGATTGTTAATACCTCAAATTTACAGTCTCAGAATCCTTGGAGTAGAAGTGTGTGGGAAGCAAGGAACTCTTGGAAGGGACCTTACAACATCAAGGCATTGGTTGTATTCTCCTTTTCATATCTTTAATACAATGATATATTTTTTTCCCATAAAATTGGTCTTATTTTATTGTATGATTCATTGATCACATACATAGGTTTTGTTAAGTATATGTTGTTGCTTTCACTTTGTTGGCTTGTGCCTTTTTTACAGGTTCAACATCCCATAAGCCTTGGAACGGAGCGAGGATGGCACTAGCAAGGACAAACGACATTTAAAAGGTATGGCATTCATCTCTTGTTAGTTAGTATGCTTGATAATTAAAACTTAGGGAAAGTTTTATATCTTGTCTTGTTTTGTTCTAGTTTCGAAGTGAAACTAGGGAGATTTGTTTGTGTCCGCACTTACCGATTTGTCCGATAACAAAATTGGCGACCATCGACGCACTCATCCTTGAGAAATAGTGCGACATCACCACAATGTGGCCTTTTGTTACCTACAACAATATAGGGTCGACACAGTGTGTTAGTCTTCCAGCCTGCGACGATTTTGATTTTTTTTTAATTTTTGATGGTTTTTCTTGCCCAGGTCTTAGATATGGTTTTGGGGTGAATTATTGGGTTTGATTATGATCTGTTTATAGTTTGCTTGACAATCTTTGAATCTGTTTTTAGCCTTCTTTGCTTTGTTTTAGCTTGTTTTCTTCTGAAAGATTTTATCTATTGCGTTGAGTGTCTTTCAGTTACAAAGCATTTTTTTTCTTTAGAATTGTCTAGTGAAAGAACACTTATTTTTCTGAATAGTTCATGTTAAAAGAGAAAAAAATGTTTGGGTTTCTTTGTTTTATAGAGATTTTTTATTGCTTTAGCTATCTTTGGAACAAAAAAATTTAATTTCTTACTTCACATTATATTGGGGGCATCATTGCATTTGAAGTAGCGAAAATTGCATGGTTTTTGGCATTTTTGGTCTTGAATTCTTAAAAACAAATTCTCCCTCGTGGTCGGGGGGGAGGGGGGGAAAGAATCGTGTATTGGTGTACAGTCTCTTTCAATGAGGTTAATCAAATTTTGGGACATTGTGCATCTGAGAATGATAAACGTTTTCTCCTTCTCGTAATATAGCTTTCATCGAAGTGAAAAATTTGCATTCTCATTTCTTTGCATTGTTTAGAGTCGGTCAAAACATTATTTAGTCCACGCCATTTTCCTCTTGAGTAAAAAACGGCCTTAAAATAAAGCACTTATAAAAATTGATTAGACATTTTTATATTTTCTAATAGCAAACCTACATAAGCTTAGGGTGTAAGGCTTTGGAATAGGTGTGAAAGATAACTTTCCAAATATGTAAACAAACATAGAATCTTGTGCTAGGAAGCGGTAAATCCACTTATTACATTTTTTATTAGGAAGCCCTTCTCACACAAGGGTCAATCACAAGGTCGCATTGAGACTAGCAGAGTGACTAACCCTGCTTTGTTGGTCTTGGTGTAGTGGTTACGCGTATTATTGGGGGTCACTTGAGAAAACAACCATGTGTGGGTCTTCTCAAGTCGACTTCGAGCTCAGTTACCCTGCCCTTGCGCGTGTATCAGACTGTCGATTGTTTCCCCAGGCATCATTGTGGTAGTTGGTAACCTTAGTGGCCTTTCTCTTTAGGGTAATACATGAGGTGACGGTGAAGGGGAAGTCTTCATTGTACCTGGAATCGACGTTGGCCAAACTCACTCGGGCTCCTTGGACGGTAAATCCACGTTTATTGTGTGAAATCTTGCACCAAGGCGTAAGTCCGTTAAGCAGATCGTCAACGTAACTTTTCCACCCGCTCTATCTCAGCCTCTTCTTACATTGTTCTCGCGACGTTGGATTTCATCACCAACTAGTGCATTCATTGTGAGAAGGTTTTGTTTGGTTGTTTTCTTACTAGATTTTTAGCGTGTGTTGTTTTTTTTCCCTTACAGGCCTTTAGTTGGATCTGTATTTATGGCGTCGGTTCCCGGAACAACCAATGAAGCAACCCCTGCTCTGGGGGAGCCTTTTGTTTTTGCTTTTTACGGAAACGTTGGTCCTCCTTACATCGCTACTTTGAGTCTTCCAGGTCTCGCAATTGGATTACCGGTATGGTTGTTTTCCACTCAGGTAATCTCGAATGAAGCAAGTGCTTCGGTTGTAAGCACTTCCCCCCAAGAGAATCAACCTCATTTTGATCCTTCGCCTTCTTCACTAGTAAGATCTTCTTCCCCTTCGTCGCTTGCAAGGTCTTTTTCTGTTTCATCTTCTTCGCTGAGTGAAAGCCATGAAGGTAGTAACCCGGTGGATAAAAAGAAGAAGAAAAGGAAGATTAAGAAGAAAAAAAATAAGCAAGGGTCTAAACCTCCAACCACTGCCAAACATGTTGGAAAATAACCAGTTACTGATAATCATATTGGGAGTGTTGATGATACCAAGATCACCTAAACAACCCGTAATCCAAAGTACCCTTGCAGGCTTTGTTAGGTTAGTCATCTTCTTAAGGATTTCCATGGTCTATCCAAGGTTAAAGCATGGTCTACAAACCCTCATCGGCCCATGTCGTCAGCCTCTGAACAACATGTTGTTGACCTCCCGTCGACTAGTCAGGATACCATTGGGAAGAAGAAAAGTAGAGTTAAGTTCCCATGTAGGTTATTCGGAGGTAGTCATCAAACTCACCTTTGCCCTCGTATGGGCGAAGCCTCGAAATTACTGGATGACATGACTGTTTCCCATCCTCAACTTCTGACTGCTTATTGGAGGCTTTCTCTTAACCCACCTATAGTTGATGGAATGATCAATCCAGTCCCTTCGTCGGTCGGTCTGATTGATTAGGTAGTCAATCTGGTCACGTCCTTAGTTGAACCAATTGACAAAGTGGTCGATCTGATCCCATACTCGGTCGATCCCACTCTCTCGTTAGAGAGTGAAACCCAAGTGGTCTATCCCACTCTCTCGTTAGAGAGTGAAACCCAAGTGGTCAATCCATTTCCATCTATCGACCCCATTCTCCCCTTAGAGAATGCAACTCAAGTGGTCGATCTGATCTCGTCATCGGTCGATCCTACTCTCCTGTTGGAGAGTAAACCCAATATTGCCCACATTTTTCTCGTTGATACAGAATCTACCATGCTAGGGGGTATTCCTCCTTCTCCTATNTCATAGATCTACTTTCTATGTGTCCTATCTCTGATTGAGTAACAGATCTAATTGTTTTAATCATTGAAATTTAAAAGAGACTATTGTTCTGCAATTTTACCCTAAATCTAACAATTGTTCTATTGGGAAGAACAATATTTTACATCCAAGTGATGTAAACTCCAATCCACGGATATTGCAAGGGATATGATGGCTCAAATAGAGATGTATCTGGTTTACTGGAACAAGCTGTCATCATAGTCTTCTCCCTCCTTCTGGGAGAACCCTCTAGTTCTGAATCGTGCCTTTTATCTATCAATACTTCCATTCATAATTTCTTACATACATTGTTCTTCATCACATCTTCCTTTCATTTCTTCTGCCTGACTACTTCTAGTGGGTTCAAATCATGATGGTAGGCTTATGATTCTCGGTATAATAACTGGTTGTTTTGACTTTTCTTTCTTTCTTGGAATCTTTATGTTCTTCCTCATATTCCTCTTTAACTTTGGGGTCCATGGAGTCTTCTATAGATTCCATTCCCTTCTTTCCTGAAGATTTCAACTTCTTTGTTTCGTCATAGAAATGTAGATGGACAACCAAGGATACTCGAGGCTTTTTTTCGAAGAAAAGCTTCTTCTAGAGTCAAACTGAGCATGTGATGCTTATCATAGCTGCTACATGGACATATATTACGTAGTCTTTATGGATTATTCTTCATTGGATCATATCATTTAGGATTAGCTCCCTCCTAATCTTGACTTCATGCCTGAATGCATGCTCTTCTTTTGAAATTCTCCAATCAGCTCCCTCCATCTGAGAGAGTCCATGCTTCCATCTGCATCCTTATTGCTTTCTACAAAGTGTCACGAGTCTTATTCTAGTTTCCTCTTAATTACTGAATTATTTCTGGTCTGGCTCCTTCTAGGTCTCTTCAAGTTTGATTCTTATTGTGGCCCATCTGGCAGTTGTTACTTATATAATAGCTTCTACAAGAATTGTCACCAAAGATTGTCAACATACTTCCTCCCTTTTTAGATACATTACTTGACTAGTAATAATCGTAATAGTAATCCTTATCTTGTTATTCTTCCATAGGTGTTGTTTCACTGACCATCTTATCTTCTAATAAACAGATATGCATGATATGTACAGGAACTACGTAAACATGGTATATACAAGGATTATGTTACAAAAGAATATTGTTACCTTGACTAGAAGAAGAAATTTGCTTCATCATGCTTGACTTTCTTTGAGGATTCTTTTTCTTCGACAACTGTTTCTTCGTTTGTTTCCTTCCTTTTCTTTAACTCGGGACACTAGTTCTTGTAGTGACCATATTTTCGACAGTTGAAACATTGTATTTTAGACATATCCTTTTCTTGATTTGGTTTCTTCCTTGAGTCAAACTTCTTCTCATTCCTTAATTTCTTGAACTTTGTTGTGTAGGCTTGATCATCATCTTTCTTTTGGGATTTCTCTTTTGCGCTAATCCTTGATTCTTCTTGTGCACAACAAGTCCAAAGTTCTTCAAATGTGGGATACTATGTTCTTGTGTTCATGCTTGAAGCAAATGCATCCCATGTCTTGGGAAGGCCATTGAGTACTATATTTACTAGTTCCTTTTCTGAAATGATTTCCTCAATAGCTTGTAGTTGATCTCTTAACTGAGAGATTCTTACAAAGTATGTTGTTATGTTGTCATCATCATTCATTTTCATGTCACATAGTTCATTCTTCAGAATCATCACTTGTCCAATATCTCTGACTGAGAAGAGGTTAGTTAGGGCATCGTACATCTTCTTAGATGAGTCAAGGTGAGAAATGTAGGGTATCAAATGGTCATTTACAAAGTCCACTATGATTCTCATAACATTGATGTCATTATCCTTGAACTTCTCCATAACTGCAACGTTCTGAGGTTCCTTCTCTTTTCCTGCTTCAAAGTCTGGTTCCATAATCTTCTCTTTTACGATATCCAACACTTTATTCTTGGCAACGATGAGGTCAATCCTTGTCTTCCATGCTCTGAAGTTAGAAACCCCTTATAACTTGTTTTCTAACTTCATAGAATAAGTCATGACTGCTTTGAATTGGTCAACCTTTGACTTTGACCAAAAACGCAAACTTGATGCCTTGGCTTGCTGAGAGTACCGGGAGGTGTGTTAGGCTAGGGCGCACTAGGCTATCTAGGAATTAGGTCAATCTCTTCACTTAAGGTGCCTTAATAAGAGGGTTATGGTTTTGTTGCTCTAGCAAAAATCTAACTGCAACTGCAACTGCAACTGCAAATGAGCAAATCCTCCCAATCTATAGTGGTTAGACTATCCGAAGATAATGTGTGCCCATAACCTGTTAGAAAAATAGGTGTGTTTGTTTCACCATAGACAATATAGCAATATTGTCACCCAACGATAGGCACAAAGGCCACCCCCGAGCACCTTAACCTTGACATAAATAATAATTCCAAAAGCAAACCAATAGCCAACCAAGGTGGCGCACGTTTCTCCAAGGCTAGCACACCAAACAAGAATAACCAAAGACCAAGCATAAAGTCCAAACCATAACCAAGAGACCAAGTCACCACTCCTACAGCTGCAACTTTCCTCTAGTCATGCGCACTTCTTGTCCTTATGCAGTTGTGAGTGAGTGAGTGACAAATGAGATCTAGCGCCCTCTATTTATACTGCTCTATCTCACTTGACTGGGCTGACTTCTCTTTCTGAAGGCTAATAACTCAATATTAAATATTCTCTTGAGTTGACTTGTCTTCTAGGGTTATTATCCAACGTTTTAGTCTTTCTCTTGCTTCCCAGAATATTCTAGTCTTGTCAAAGGTTACACGTGGAGGTTAATACCTCCCCCAGCTACCATAATACCAACACACAACTCCGTACTCACCAAGACTCTTAATTCGTTTCATTTTCTATATTCTTGGTACTTAGTCAAAATTCAAGCAATGCGGATGCAGAACCATGTGCCATCCCTAAATCCTTTCCTAATTTTCCACCTCTGCAAATCCGCAGGTCCGCGTCCACTTTCCACTTTTTACTTCTTTTCATACTTAGCCATATTTCTCATTGCAGAGCGAATCTCTTTACTCATCACTTTTATATGACTCGTAGGTCCACAAGTCCGCATTTCTCCCATCACTTAACCGTATTCGTGAATCTCAATGTGGTCCTTGTCACCCTTTCCCGAAGATTCTTTCACAAGCGTTTAAGTCCGCAACCTCACAAGTCTGCATTTCCGTAACATTTTCCATACATCATTTTACACCTAGATCATTCAATGGTGTGCAGATAAATTTGTTTTTGAATGAAAAATAATTCAAATGCAAGGTCATCAACCCATTTCTTTAGATCCCTCAACATTTTCTAAAATGTTACGACTACGTGTGCCAACTATGTGATTCAAGAGCGAGGAAGATGATGAATTTTTTAAACAACATAAGGGAGGGAACAAACTGTTGAGCAACTATTTGGAAGATCCAACCTGCAACTCTGGTACTTCTATAATTGAGGTAAACTTGCTAAAATAGCCATACATAGAATTTGCTTGGCTATTTGCCCGAACTCCCGGATTGGAATCTACTATGTTTGTAACAAGAAATGTCATATATGCTATGCATTATGCCTTACATGAAAAAGCTGTCATCAATTGGGGTTATCTCATTTCGAGTGAAATTTCTTTCCAATTGAATAACCTCAAAAAGACCCATAAATTACATATGGCTTCTTACCTCATTTTCGCCATTACTTATGGCCATCTTTTTGAAGATTTTCCTCACGCGAAACATGTGGATTTTAAGTTAGAGCCACTTTATGTGTGGTATTCAATTCTGTACAGACATAAGGCCCAATACAACTTTTACCTAGTCCACAACAATTTCATCTCAGAATTCAAAAGATTAATATTTGGACATAGCACATAAAGGCTATCGTTAGAAGCAACTTCCTTCCTCACTGGAAAATGGATTTATGAGCTTTCCGAAGAATTTACTGTAATTAGAGTATTTGGAAGTAAGGAGAAACCTTCCCTCTTACCATTTTATACATCAAATAAACTATTTGTTGGAGAAGTATGCTGACAATACAAAACTTGGGCCCGTTTCTTCCATGACAAAAGGAAAAAATAGTTTATACCCCTACCATGGAAAATTGGGGATTGTATTGTTAAACACATAACTCACCTAAAAGAGTTGGTAGAACAACACGAACAAATGGGCTTGAAGGAAGCCAAACTTATTGAAGGTTTTGACCTATATAGAAAATTCACCACACATATGCAGTTAGTCAGGTATGCTTCACACTTTATCAGAATTGAACAGTTCCAAGAAGGTGGGAGAGATAATTTGGATATCTAGGAACTAGCAGCCTACCAAAATTCAAAGAATACAGTAGAAATAAAAAGTACAAATGAGGGATACAAACAACACGACAGAGAAACAACAAATCAAAACCCTAATTTGTCGGAAATGTCTCAAAGAAACACTCCATCAAGAATGAAGAACAGAACCAGTGGAATGGATAATAGAAAAATACCAGTTGGAGGCTCAAATGACGGTGGAGATAAAAACCCGCCAAGAAAAACCCTTGAGAAAACACATGTTGAACACACTCTTGTAAAAAGAAAAAGAAACATGCCATCAGTGGAAATAAATGCACCAGAAGACTAGGAAAGTCCCTATGCTATGGACATGGGCGAAATCATTGAAGAACTTGGCTGGTCTACAAAAAGGTTGTTGGAGACGAGAGAAATAGTTGATGTTATTATGACTCGGGATCCCGATATATTTGAAGAGGAGTCTATCACTCTGCACCATTGTTACACATTATTTTCGTCACCCCTATGACCATTAATGATGTACACATATCCTTTGTCTTTAGAAGGATCAATGGCCTAAATCCCTGAAGAAGAATGAAGACACATTTTCCTAGAAAGATGAAAATTATATTTTCCTTTGTAAAAACCTTATAAAAAGGGATCGTCGCACCTTGCTCAATGTTAAGGGTGCGACGATCTAGGATCGTCGCAGGTTGCACCACAGTGGTCTGCGACGTCGTCGGAGTTTGCTCAGTTTTAAGGGTGCGACGATTTTTCGTACGAAGGAAAAAGAGGAATTTCTCGAAGGTTCTAGACGAGAAGCTTCGAGGGTGAGGTGGCCTCCAATAGGTTTGGATCTGAGTCGCATCCCTGATCTCATGGGATCATCCTAACCTCCTCACCCTATAATTTTCATCTTATAAAAGGAGGGAAGTTCTCATGGGGAAAGTTAGCTTGAAAATTAGTTTGATCGGATTTTTGAAGTTAGCTTGGAGCTTGATGAGTTTTGATAGACTTCTTATTTATGTTTTCAAGATAGATTGTTAATACCTCAAATTTACAGTCTCAGAATCCTTGGAGTAGAAGTGTGTGGGAAGCAAGGAACTCTTGGAAGGGACCTTACAACATCAAGGCATTGGTTGTATTCTCCTTTTCATATCTTTAATACAATGATATATTTTTTTCCCATAAAATTGGTCTTATTTTATTGTATGATTCATTGATCACATACATAGGTTTTGTTAAGTATATGTTGTTGCTTTCACTTTGTTGGCTTGTGCCTTTTTTACAGGTTCAACATCCCATAAGCCTTGGAACGGAGCGAGGATGGCACTAGCAAGGACAAACGACATTTAAAAGGTATGGCATTCATCTCTTGTTAGTTAGTATGCTTGATAATTAAAACTTAGGGAAAGTTTTATATCTTGTCTTGTTTTGTTCTAGTTTCGAAGTGAAACTAGGGAGATTTGTTTGTGTCCGCACTTACCGATTTGTCCGATAACAAAATTGGCGACCATCGACGCACTCATCCTTGAGAAATAGTGCGACATCACCACAATGTGGCCTTTTGTTACCTACAACAATATAGGGTCGACACAGTGTGTTAGTCTTCCAGCCTGCGACGATTTTGATTTTTTTTTAATTTTTGATGGTTTTTCTTGCCCAGGTCTTAGATATGGTTTTGGGGTGAATTATTGGGTTTGATTATGATCTGTTTATAGTTTGCTTGACAATCTTTGAATCTGTTTTTAGCCTTCTTTGCTTTGTTTTAGCTTGTTTTCTTCTGAAAGATTTTATCTATTGCGTTGAGTGTCTTTCAGTTACAAAGCATTTTTTTTCTTTAGAATTGTCTAGTGAAAGAACACTTATTTTTCTGAATAGTTCATGTTAAAAGAGAAAAAAATGTTTGGGTTTCTTTGTTTTATAGAGATTTTTTATTGCTTTAGCTATCTTTGGAACAAAAAAATTTAATTTCTTACTTCACATTATATTGGGGGCATCATTGCATTTGAAGTAGCGAAAATTGCATGGTTTTTGGCATTTTTGGTCTTGAATTCTTAAAAACAAATTCTCCCTCGTGGTCGGGGGGGAGGGGGGGAAAGAATCGTGTATTGGTGTACAGTCTCTTTCAATGAGGTTAATCAAATTTTGGGACATTGTGCATCTGAGAATGATAAACGTTTTCTCCTTCTCGTAATATAGCTTTCATCGAAGTGAAAAATTTGCATTCTCATTTCTTTGCATTGTTTAGAGTCGGTCAAAACATTATTTAGTCCACGCCATTTTCCTCTTGAGTAAAAAACGGCCTTAAAATAAAGCACTTATAAAAATTGATTAGACATTTTTATATTTTCTAATAGCAAACCTACATAAGCTTAGGGTGTAAGGCTTTGGAATAGGTGTGAAAGATAACTTTCCAAATATGTAAACAAACATAGAATCTTGTGCTAGGAAGCGGTAAATCCACTTATTACATTTTTTATTAGGAAGCCCTTCTCACACAAGGGTCAATCACAAGGTCGCATTGAGACTAGCAGAGTGACTAACCCTGCTTTGTTGGTCTTGGTGTAGTGGTTACGCGTATTATTGGGGGTCACTTGAGAAAACAACCATGTGTGGGTCTTCTCAAGTCGACTTCGAGCTCAGTTACCCTGCCCTTGCGCGTGTATCAGACTGTCGATTGTTTCCCCAGGCATCATTGTGGTAGTTGGTAACCTTAGTGGCCTTTCTCTTTAGGGTAATACATGAGGTGACGGTGAAGGGGAAGTCTTCATTGTACCTGGAATCGACGTTGGCCAAACTCACTCGGGCTCCTTGGACGGTAAATCCACGTTTATTGTGTGAAATCTTGCACCAAGGCGTAAGTCCGTTAAGCAGATCGTCAACGTAACTTTTCCACCCGCTCTATCTCAGCCTCTTCTTACATTGTTCTCGCGACGTTGGATTTCATCACCAACTAGTGCATTCATTGTGAGAAGGTTTTGTTTGGTTGTTTTCTTACTAGATTTTTAGCGTGTGTTGTTTTTTTTCCCTTACAGGCCTTTAGTTGGATCTGTATTTATGGCGTCGGTTCCCGGAACAACCAATGAAGCAACCCCTGCTCTGGGGGAGCCTTTTGTTTTTGCTTTTTACGGAAACGTTGGTCCTCCTTACATCGCTACTTTGAGTCTTCCAGGTCTCGCAATTGGATTACCGGTATGGTTGTTTTCCACTCAGGTAATCTCGAATGAAGCAAGTGCTTCGGTTGTAAGCACTTCCCCCCAAGAGAATCAACCTCATTTTGATCCTTCGCCTTCTTCACTAGTAAGATCTTCTTCCCCTTCGTCGCTTGCAAGGTCTTTTTCTGTTTCATCTTCTTCGCTGAGTGAAAGCCATGAAGGTAGTAACCCGGTGGATAAAAAGAAGAAGAAAAGGAAGATTAAGAAGAAAAAAAATAAGCAAGGGTCTAAACCTCCAACCACTGCCAAACATGTTGGAAAATAACCAGTTACTGATAATCATATTGGGAGTGTTGATGATACCAAGATCACCTAAACAACCCGTAATCCAAAGTACCCTTGCAGGCTTTGTTAGGTTAGTCATCTTCTTAAGGATTTCCATGGTCTATCCAAGGTTAAAGCATGGTCTACAAACCCTCATCGGCCCATGTCGTCAGCCTCTGAACAACATGTTGTTGACCTCCCGTCGACTAGTCAGGATACCATTGGGAAGAAGAAAAGTAGAGTTAAGTTCCCATGTAGGTTATTCGGAGGTAGTCATCAAACTCACCTTTGCCCTCGTATGGGCGAAGCCTCGAAATTACTGGATGACATGACTGTTTCCCATCCTCAACTTCTGACTGCTTATTGGAGGCTTTCTCTTAACCCACCTATAGTTGATGGAATGATCAATCCAGTCCCTTCGTCGGTCGGTCTGATTGATTAGGTAGTCAATCTGGTCACGTCCTTAGTTGAACCAATTGACAAAGTGGTCGATCTGATCCCATACTCGGTCGATCCCACTCTCTCGTTAGAGAGTGAAACCCAAGTGGTCTATCCCACTCTCTCGTTAGAGAGTGAAACCCAAGTGGTCAATCCATTTCCATCTATCGACCCCATTCTCCCCTTAGAGAATGCAACTCAAGTGGTCGATCTGATCTCGTCATCGGTCGATCCTACTCTCCTGTTGGAGAGTAAACCCAATATTGCCCACATTTTTCTCGTTGATACAGAATCTACCATGCTAGGGGGTATTCCTCCTTCTCCTATGGAACCCCCTCCAAGTAATGAGGCCATCCTTTTTTATTGGGGTGCGCTAACTGAACCTCGTCTTCCCTCTCACATTCCTTTCAAGATTATCGTACAGGTTTGTAGTCGGGACGTTCCTCAAACGTTGATAGATGAAGGTGTGTTTGTTACTATTTTGTCCTTTATTTCTTGGCAAGCTTTGGGTTATCCTCATCTTGTTCCAATTACGCAGAATCTATTAGCTTTTAACAGAAGAACCAATCAACCTTTAGGGACCCTTCCTCAGTTTCCTGTAACTTTGGGAGGGAAAACTGTCTTTATTAATGTCATGGTAGTTCAATACCCCTTGGATTTCGATTTACTCCTTGGGAGATATTATGTCTATGCCATGAAAGCTATCATGTCCACTCTTTTTCGTGTGATATATTTCCCTCACGATGGAAGAATTATGACTATTGATCAACTTTCATTCATTGGTTCTAATTTGATTACCAACCCAATAACCTCCCTAAATGGTTCTTATATGCAAACGGTATCGCCCCCACCATGAGTCAATTATGTGGTGTTATCTCCCATGCCTCCAGTTGTTGATGAAGATGAGTCTTTCGTTGTAAGATCAATCTCTTATGACTTAGATCTGATAGTTGACATGGTGGTCTCTTCGATAGAGATTTTAGAGCCTGATCTCCTTACCCCTCTCGCGGTCCTCGACATGTGTTCCTTCCAGAATGTGTTTCTTCTGTCTAATGAAAATCTCTTGGAAGCCATGACCAAGTTTTGTCCCATCACATGGTGTCCTTCCAGAGTATTGTCCTCTTGGAAGCCATGATCAAGAAGAGAGCTTTGAGCATGGTTTTCTGATTTCAATCTCGTTAAAAAATGAAACTAGTTGTGAGGATAGTTTTGCGTCTATGTGGCAACTGTTAATGTTTAATCCATCATTATAGTTCTTTTCATTTCAATAGATAACAGCAACATAAGACAAGATCACTGAGAAATACACAATCACAAGAGACACAACATTTATCCTGGGAAACCCTCTAGGGGAAGAAAACCCAACAAAACTTCCTTATTATAGATAGTCAATACAATGCCAAGAGATAACTCAAACAAGTACATAATTTCCTCTCCAAAATATGCGCCTCTCTCTCTCTCTCTTCTCCAACTGCAACTCGGAAACTTGTCTCTCAATGAACAAATAAGTGTGTGTCTAAGTGAGGCACTAGCCTCCTTATTTATACAATACTGGCACGTGTGGGAGTGTCATTTCACTGGCAGGGCCGACTTCTTCTTCTGGGTGGTTATAACCACCTTTATTATATTTCGGGGCCTCTTTGATATATTCTGGGGTCAACTTCTCTTTCTACCTATTACAATTACATTATGACCAATCCGCAAAAGGGGATTTGGTCATTTTACAATAGTCAACATGATCAATCCACAATGGGGATTGATCCAATAAATAATATATCAAATAATAATAAGAATACACTTTGCAGTTACATTATTTCAACAGTCCCCCTTAACAAGAAGGGTATTCTACAGTAGCATCAGAAGAGAGAGAGGCCTTTATCATCAACAACATCAGGAGGACATCATCATCAATATCATCTTGGAACACTGACTGANTGATCTCGTCATCGGTCGATCCTACTCTCCTGTTGGAGAGTAAACCCAATATTGCCCACATTTTTCTCGTTGATACAGAATCTACCATGCTAGGGGGTATTCCTCCTTCTCCTATGGAACCCCCTCCAAGTAATGAGGCCATCCTTTTTTATTGGGGTGCGCTAACTGAACCTCGTCTTCCCTCTCACATTCCTTTCAAGATTATCGTACAGGTTTGTAGTCGGGACGTTCCTCAAACGTTGATAGATGAAGGTGTGTTTGTTACTATTTTGTCCTTTATTTCTTGGCAAGCTTTGGGTTATCCTCATCTTGTTCCAATTACGCAGAATCTATTAGCTTTTAACAGAAGAACCAATCAACCTTTAGGGACCCTTCCTCAGTTTCCTGTAACTTTGGGAGGGAAAACTGTCTTTATTAATGTCATGGTAGTTCAATACCCCTTGGATTTCGATTTACTCCTTGGGAGATATTATGTCTATGCCATGAAAGCTATCATGTCCACTCTTTTTCGTGTGATATATTTCCCTCACGATGGAAGAATTATGACTATTGATCAACTTTCATTCATTGGTTCTAATTTGATTACCAACCCAATAACCTCCCTAAATGGTTCTTATATGAAAACGGTATCGCCCCCACCATGAGTCAATTATGTGGTGTTATCTCCCATGCCTCCAGTTGTTGATGAAGATGAGTCTTTCGTTGTAAGCTCAATCTCTTATGACTTAGATCTGATAGTTGACATGGTGGTCTCTTCGATAGAGCTTTTAGAGCCTGATCTCCTTACCCCTCTCGCGGTCCTCGACATGTGTTCCTTCCAGAATGTGTTTCTTCTGTCTAATGAAAATCTCTTGGAAACCATGACCAAGTTTTGTCCCATCACATGGTGTCCTTCCAGAGTATTGTCCTCTTGGAAGCCATGATCAAGAAGAGAGCTTTGAGCATGGTTTTCTGATTTCAAGCTCGTTAAAAAATAAAACTAGTTGTGAGGATAGTTTTGCATCTATGTGGCAACTGTTAATGTTTAAGCCATTATTATAGTTCTTTTCATTTCAATAGATAACAGCAACATAAGACAAGATCACTGAGAAATACACAATCACAAGAGACACAACATTTATCCTGGGAAACCCTCTAGGGGAAGAAAACCCAACAAAACTTCCTTATTATAGATAGTCAATACAATGCCAAGAGATAACTCAAACAAGTACATAATTTCCTCTCCAAAATATGCGCCTCTCTCTCTCTCTCTTCTCCAACTGCAACTCGGAAACTTGTCTCTCAATGAACAAATAAGTGTGTGTCTAAGTGAGGCACTAGCCTCCTTATTTATACAATACTGGCACGTGTGGGAGTGTCATTTCACTGGCAGGGCCGACTTCTTCTTCTGGGTGGTTATAACCACCTTTATTATATTTCGGGGCCTCTTTGATATATTCTGGGGTCAACTTCTCTTTCTACCTATTACAATTACATTATGACCAATCCGCAAAAGGGGATTTGGTCATTTTACAATAGTCAACATGATCAATCCACAATGGGGATTGATCCAATAAATAATATATCAAATAATAATAAGAATACACTTTGCAGTTACATTATTTCAACAGTCCCCCTTAACAAGAAGGGTATTCTACAGTAGCATCAGAAGAGAGAGAGGCCTTTATCATCAACAACATCAGGAGGACATCATCATCAATATCATCTTGGAACACTGACTGATGTATCTATAAATCATCGGAAGTTTTCTTCATCAGCAACATCGTCATTCTCAAAGGAATGCAATCATCATCTGCATCAATATGTATTAGTATAAAACTAATACATCGTCATCATCACAACACGAGGCTGGCTCATCATAATATAGGACTGGCTTTACGTCACAGCTATTAAGATGGAAGCTCAGTACTCGTCTTGCTTTACGTCACAACAATCAAGCTGGAAGCATAGTACTAGTCTCATCTCAATGTCTTGCTTTACGTCACAACACTCAAGATGGAAGCAAGATACTAGACTAGCTTTACGTCACAACTATCAAGTTGGAAGCACAATACTAGTCTCATCTCATCGTCTTGCTTTACATCACAACACTCAAGCTGGAAGCAAGATACTAGATTGGCTTTACGTCACGACTATTAAGCTAGAAGCACAGTACTAGTATCATCTCATTGTCTTGCTTTACATCACAGCACTCAAGCTGGAAGCAAGATATTAGACTGGATTTACGTCACAACTATCAAGCTAGAAGCACAGTACTAGTCTCATCTCATCATCTTGCTTTACATCACAACACTCAAGTTGGAAGAAAGATACTCGTCTTTCTTTACGTCACAACAATCAAGCTGGAAGTAGGATACTAGACTGGATTTACATCGCAGTTGTCAAGCCAGAAGCACAGTTCTAGTCTCAT
>JZKD02S0318202.1:8623-19570 GCA_000966675.3 Picea glauca | reverse complement strand
CGTAGGAATGGTCTTTGATCATATCTAATATCTCCTGCTTGCTGTACATGTCCTGGAATCTGATTTCCTTGCTGTAATCATGTGTGAGAAAGTTCACGGGCCCATGCTGTAGCTTGAGGTTGGCCCTGTCATATGCTATTGCAGCCTGATCTTCACGATCAAAAGTGCCCAACCAAAGTTTATTTCGTCTTGTGTAGATCACAGCACCCCATCTACCGCTATTTTGAGCAACAACTCCTGTGTAACGCGACTTGGACCGATGATGATCAGCACCCGACAATCCACAGTTTATTGGTGAAAGATGTTATAAATGCCTAAACAATCAACGTCACTCATATCCTAGATGCACAGGAGTAAACAATGTATTTTAGATGACGCAAGAGGTTAGAACGCTTAGTCAATAATTGTCAACACTAATTTAAAGGCGAAGGAGTAATCAACCTTAAATTTTAAGTGGCGCACAAAATATCATTACTTAGTCAATTCTCATCAACAATGATTCCAAGGTGTAACGTAGTCAAAATACAAAGTCATCATCATAACCAATATATGGTTATCTTGATGGTTATTTCAGAATTCTATGGGGTTAAACTAAGTTTACCACTAAACAATGAATCCACTCATTAACGAATTAGTTGTTTAGGCACTTCACAATATTAAAGAATCAACGATAGAAAAACTTACTCAACTTAAAATTTCTATTACTCCATTTTAACAAGGACTTTTAAACATAAACAACAACGATAACCCCACACAAGTGGAAGTCAAGACGTGTACCCATAGCTATACACCATCATTCTCACACTAAAGGTGATTTTGGATAGTTCATTTTTCCTTTAAATAATCGCATATATATACCTATCAAGGTTGTTATTTCAATTGTAGGAAAACAAATAAAGTAGACTCACTCAACCTACACGTTCCAGTCAACACATAACACAATATTTATTTATTCTTTAGCTAAATTTAGTGGAGAAAAGAAACAAGGATAAGATTTAGGGATTACTAAAACGCAAGGGCAACATTGGGGTCTTAGAAATCACTGGTTGAGGAAGGATACAAGAAGGTTGGGTGAAGTTTAAAAAAAAATGCAAAGCAAAGAAACACCGACGTCACAGCAATAACTGGATGAGGAAGGATATTAGAAGGCTGGAAGAAATTTAAAAAAAAAAACGCATAGCAAAGAAACACCGAAGTCACAACAATAAATCACTGAGAAAGGATACGAGAAGGCTGGGCGAAGTTTTAAAGAAACATAGAGCAAAGAGATAGAGACCCATCCATAATTTGCGTCTAAATCAAATCATCATAAAAGTAATATATAGCAAAAAAATTCGCATGGAATAGGTTTGTCACATGGGCCATATATTTTTTGGGCCATATATAAAAATAGAAAAAATTATATTGAGGGTTGAATGAATGGTAAATATAGATTACTTAGTATAGATGTAACATCCCGGTTCTAACCCTTATAAACTATAATTCATTATGTAAATATGACATAGGTTGGTGAGCCAGTAAAATTGAAAAGGGGTGAGAGTGCCAAGGACAAAAGAGATAGGGGATATGATTCCATGAGAGAGGGGGCTTAAGGGGCCAAGTCTTGTTATTATTATCTTATTTACTCGTAATTGACTTTATGGATTAGAGGGGGTTACATGAGTTTTTTGGGAGGGAGACTATATGGGTCTTGTCTTCATGTAATTATTTAAACATCCCTTGGGGTTTTTTTTGGGGTCGTTCTTCCATTGGTTTGTCATCTTCTCACTGGTTCACTCGTTCGTCTTCCAATTCACTCATTACTTCTAGTTCATGTGCTCTTGGGTTGAAAATGGAAATAAATGGAAGGAAGAGGAGAGTCATCGTTGAATTGATGTAATGATTTACTAATTATTCTAGGAGCGAATGGATGCCTTTGTGCATGAACTTGATGGCAGTTCGGATGGAACTATCCACAGCTGAGTGTCATTGGAATTTCCAGTAGGGAGGTTTCTTGACTAGTAGCACTCGAGCCTTGGAGAGAAATGGAACAACCTGAGGGACTGCATGGCAAAGAAAGGTGTTCCTTTCTTGAGGTTGTGTAGGATGAGGGGGAAAGAGAGATGGAAATTAGGATTGTTGTGAGGTTGGGAAACCTGAGAGCTACTTAGATAACTAATGTGTATTTAGACTTGGCTTAGGACCTGTCATTGTGGATTCATAGCCCTAGCTTGGGGGCGACCTATTGTTGAGAGTAAATGAACAACACAGTCTATGGTTGGGAGGGACGTCCTTGGTCTACAACCAATTGGTGAACATTTACTTGCAAAGATAATTTATCTCTGTTTTTATTGCTTAATGTATTCCGCTGTGTATTTAATTATCTCTGACATATGTATTCTAATGTGTCTGTCTGCTGGTTATTTGTTGTGAATGGAACATTTTTTATTTCTTTTATGTTGTGGCATGGATCTTGTCTTATGCATGTGGTGTGCATGCTTCTAACATTGTTGAGATGTCCTTTGTTTTCGAATTAGAGATCAAAGAACTAAGTCTTGGGGCTGCAACATGCCTAGCCTGTGGGTGGTTGGGTGTGTTGTAACATATTTAAGTGGCATAGCCCAACCTCTGGGTGGGTGGGTATGTTACAATAGATTACTTAGATAGATTATTCAGGATATTACTTAGTTAAGGATATAGTTCATTTAACAGTAAACGGATAAATATGCATTCTCCACAATTAACCATATCAATAAGGAATATATTGCAATTGTTTTGAGTTTCTGGACTTTATCTTACATGCAAAAAAAACCAATTTAATAACAAATGATCTAAGGATATCTAGTAACATATAAGAGGATAATATTTATCTCTACACAATAATGCAACAAGATTTCCATCCAAGAAATAAAAATTATGAACATTTGTAAAAGTTCTCTATAAAAGTTAATAGGCCTTGGTGAATTACCAAAACAGAGTGATTATAAATTTTAAACCACAATTCAAAGGAAGAAAAACTACATACATTAAAATATTAAGATAGTTCACAAAGTCTTCCAGGAGTTGAACTATCAGATCAATTTCAATTGAGATTACCAACTACTATTCTAGAAATTCATTACAATATTCATCAATATTGAAATTCATATACATAATTTTTTTAACAATATACTATTGTAAAATTTCACACATGCATACCATAACCGAAGGAAAAGTATCCAAAGTCGTTGTCCCACGCTTGCGCTCCTTCGACCTCCCTGCTTGCTAATTGTTGATACCTCACTGGTACCTCTCAGCCAATGCTGCAAAGGGGCCATGCACATAAAAACAAAGATAAATCAAGCTCCCATATCTCCTCATAAGATCCAACTACTCCTCTCTTTTCAAGTTACCACTCTCTTTTCGAGCTGGGCATCCCAACTCCCACAAGAAAAATCAATCAAGAAAAATTTCAGCAGCATAACCTTATGCATATCAGACATGATCCTTTTCCCTTCTCTTGCATTTATTTTATATATTTCCTCTTATTTACCTTTCCATTTGCACATTAAATTATTCTTACTAAAATTTATCAGAAAATACTCTCCCTCATACACTTGTCACCCGATCCCTTAATTGCACCAGAAAATCATCTATTTAAGTTAAATTAATTTTCCAATTTCCCTCAACCACCTAAAAGTGTTCCTAAAAATGCTCCTCAATGTCCATTTATTCCCTCACATTCCCTTAATATTAACTCCTTTCTTAAATATTAGTGGAGTTTGAATTTGGAAATTTCTCTAGATTAGATTCCCTTCTATGTTCCACATTCCTTTTGCATTCAATTTCCCCTTCTTCTCTAAGTTCTGAATTACAAAGTTTTGCATATGGACAAAAAATAATTTTTTGGATAATTTAATTCTTCTTTAAATTCTAAATTTTATTTTCATCTATCCCCCCATTTATTAATGGATTAATTAATTTTTAGACATCATCCCCTGTTTAGGCCTACGATTTAATTTCACTATGCTTAACATTTTTTTTTAAGGGAATTCTTATTATTAATATACTTTACTCATACAACATTTATTGTAAGGATGACCAAGTCCAAAAAAAACATATATTTTTTAGGCACCTAGGTTCATTGACTCCCCATTGTTAAAATAACTCATGACTTGCCCTTCAAGATGCACTACATGCTCCATGGGTGCCACTCAACTTGATCCATGTTGCATTCATGTGACGTGCCCTTCAAGACGCAATACATGCTCCAAGGATGCCACTCACCTTTTGACTGATTTTGGTAGAAGTCTAACCCCCGGAGTACAAAATCCAATAGACGACATTGTGGGAGACTAAGGGACTATAAGGAATAAGGACCTTGCCTTATTGTACGGCCCATAGAATCATTGTGAGCAATTTTCACAGTCTTCCTTGGCAACATCGTGGGTCTCTTGAACTAGGTAATCATTAACCTACAGTTTGAGGCACGACAAGAGTGCTAGTAGGCTGTGGTAGGGCTGCTGCCACACCTCTTCCTCAATATATTTGGTTTTTGTGCATGAACCTTTACTCCAAATGTTAGTATGATTAGAAATTTATCATCATCATGTATCCATCAACGAACATGTCAACGATCCAACAACAATATCATAATACACTAGTCATATGTCCCATATGAAATAACAAAAATGCACAAACTATAAACGATCCACTCCCTGACTCGAAATGGAGCGCAAGGAGGCTCATCAATTCCCTCAGCATCCCCAACCTTTCAAGAGCCCTACACACTAAGGAGAAACTGGTCAATAGGGCCTGTTGACACATATACAATCAAATAAAATATCATCATATCCACAACATCATCATAATCCATAAGAGAAGAAGTCAATCATATAATGAACTGCATCACTTGCACCTAAGTTTCCTCAAAGGATAAGTCACTTTAAGTGCACACAAGATCGGTATGTTACAAAGATCCCTAATAGTTCCCAAGCTCCCAAACTTTAGGAACGAGTTTCAGAGATGTTGGAAATGGTAGGAGCGGTTCCCATGCAACTATGCTATATATATATATATAACAAATTAATTGAGATGCATTATAACTTAATGTGTTAATTAATTAATACATTAATATATTATTAAACCTCCTCTATATGTCCTCCATTTTTCCTTTGCAGAGGATAACCATCACAATAAGCAATAACTTCATACAGTAGGTAAATTCAATTTGAATGAAGTGTCGTTTTAACATGCATTATGTCATAAAAGTACAAAGGATAATTAGTTTCACTTTGGTGTCAGGAAACTTAAATTCAAAAACCATAATTATTTTCTAGAGTAATATAGTATGCAATTTTTTCTTAAAAACTGACAATGTTATTCGAAAGATATATTTATATTGTTATTTGAAGGACTTATGATACATATTGAAAGCTTTTATAGTGTTAACAAAATTATTCCAATGGACATAAAATTAGTAAGGTTCTTATGTAAGTCCTTAAATATCGAGAGTGAATATAAAATATTAGAAGTGACTATAGTTTTGTTATTTTCACCAATAAATATAAAGCTATAAGATCAATAGAAACCCTAAAGTATAGCATATAAATGTTTCGTGTTTTTTAAATTCTAATTATGCTATTTAAAAAATAAATTGGGTTTTGTGAAATTGACCTTAACTCCTCTGATTTACATGAGAGGAGTTCCCTCTAATTCCTCCTATCTATATTGGAGGAGTTCCCTTCACTCTCTCCGATGAATCTCTCTTATCATGCAAGTTGCTATCAATTATTTTGATGGAATGAGAGGAGTTGATTCCAACTCCAATGCCCATTGGAGGAGTTTCCTCCATGTTCGTCAATGAAATCAGAGGATTTCCCATGAAGTCTTCTAATATGCATTAGAGGACCTAAACCCAATTCATTCAATCAAAAATATATGCCAATTACCGCATGAAATGAAAAAGTCATTTTTTTCGTTATATATAGACCTAATAACCACTTATCCTTATTTCACTAGAGCATCTGAAAGGAGAGTAAGATTTCCTCATTCGATATTAAGGCCATGCTGATCCCATTTGTTCACTACCTCAGCCTCTTGTAGTCAACCACGTGGTATCATATTTCCAGGTAAGCCTTAACGCGTTATTCATCACTAGGGTTAGGTTTTATTTCTTCTTGGTTTGTGGTTTCTTTAATTTTCCACACTACCCTCTTATTTATTCCCATGTCCTATAACAAATCTACTTGCAAACAAAATTGCCCAAAACACTATTAAACCCTTTTTGCTTTCACCATGGAAGGATTTTCGTGGTCCCCTCCCTAACCTGGCCAACATCGACATTCTTGGAGAGACATTAATACTTAACCCTAATAAACATTTTCTTCCCAAATGATATTATCAATGACACTCATAACACTTAATGAGAATTTCCATCTGGAGCACAATACTTATCACTAGGTTTTTCCTTCCTTTGTGTGACCTTCGAAAACCAAACCAAGAACCCTCTTTTTCTCCACTGGACCATTTCCTGGTAACTCCTATGATTATATCAAAGGAGTTCTTTTTAACTCCTCTGATATGATAGGAGGAGTTCTAAGCAACTTCAACAATTATTTTCCCACAGTCTTTAACTCGAAGGATTTCATCTTCTTTCCTCTAATGCATCATCGAAATAGTTAGAGTTAACACCTCTGATTCATAGCAGAGGAATTGTCATCAACCCTATCGATATTTCATTAGAAATAACTCGACCAAATATCCTCAATTAGTGTATCAGAAGCTTAGAAATTAAATCTTCCGATACATATCGAACAACTTATTATCAACTCCTTTAATTTGCATCGGAGGAGTTAATCTCTAAACCTATGATTTTTACTTTTGAGTGCATTTTGTGTCCTTCCTTCTTCAAACATTCACCAAGTTTCTCAAGTATGTGCGCCATCAATTTATCATCCTTAGAGGATGAATTTATACCAAGTGACTTCCCCAGTGAGTTCTCTAGTAGTGAAAATTATTATGTTGCATTCAATTTCATATTATTTGTAAAATTAATCCCTGCACTAAGCTAATATTTCTTCTAGGTTCAAGTATGTTGCCTTGAAATAAGTCAAAAAGTAAGGTATATGGGACTGAGGCCTCTAGTATTGGCCAACAAATGGAGGGAGCTTCCATATCTTGACCCCGCGAGCTTATTCCCCTCGAATTATACCAAGCCACCCCGAGTTTTTATTTTCCTCATTGTCATGACATCGAGAGGAAGACTAGAAGAGGAGAGGAGAAAATGTACCAAAGGTAGAGTAGAGGAATAAGCTCAAACTAGAGGAAAAGAGAAACCCAAGAGGAAATGTGACTGTGAGGAGTGAGAGGCGAAGGATGCGAATGGGAAATAGACTCCATTGACGCAAAACAAAATCCATGGATCCAAAACGTGTGTTGGTGTTGGTTGGGAGGCCATTCCATCGCATTAACGACCTCTATGAACTGGAGTTCCATAGCCATAAGAAGATCTATGTGAGAGTCGTAATGGTTGTATGTCGACCGATGCATTAAATGCGTCACTTAAATTCTAGGTAGGAGTGTGGTTTGCGTTGGCGTTGTGTTGAGTGGGTTGTGGCTATGTGGTCACCCACTTGTACATTCATGCGATGATCCCGATGACACCCTATCCGGCGACTCATTCTTGCTATGAGTTTTGGTTAAGAAATCCACAACGAGGGGATGATTTGGAAAAGAGGCAGGGGTACAACAAAAGTCTCCTTCCTGGAAGTCTACCCCAAAAGTTTCCAACTTATATTCTACTTGGTTTGCATTTATTTGAATGTGGGAGGGAATAATTACCCATTTGGGCTGAATAATTGATTTTATTCTGATCAACGCATTCATGAGTCTCCAACTCGGGGAAATATTTTCTAGATCTGAACCATTTAAGAGATGGGAGAGGAGGTTGATGATGATTTGTGAGTCTCCTTCTGCTATGAGGAAAATTATCCCTTGGTCTTTGGTCTCTTGCAGTCCTTTGAGTAGTCCCCAAAGTTGATCTGCATTATTAGTGTTATTCCTGAAGTTTCCCACTGTTAGGAGGAGGATCTCTCCTTTGTTGTTGTGAATGGTAGCACAAAAACATGATGTAGCTAGATTTCCCTTGGAGGCTCCATCAAAGTTTATTTTGTGATAACCATTTTGCAGGACCTCCCAATTAGAGGGCTTGGTCTTATTTGAGAGACCAATGATTGAAGCCAAAAGAGAAGGGTTGAGGAAGAGTTGTCAAGCACTTAGAATGATCTTTTCACTGGGCAGGAAAGAGAAATATTGAATTGTTCAATGGTGTAAGTTGATTGTTTCCTTGATGTTGGAGAGGATTTTGGACCAAAGTTATTTCCAATTCAATGAGGAGGAGTTGAATATCCTTCGGTTCCTTTCTTTCTAGATATTCCAGAGAATAAACCCCAGGAGAAGCGACCAATTCTGATCAAGGATGCGAGAGTCAAATAGTGAGTCTCTCCAACCCTCAATGGTTTCCCTTAGGCCTGATCAGTTTCTATCTAAGGTTCTCATAATGCTAGTGCTTTGATCACAGAGTTTCGAGATGAAGGAACATAGGTTGAGTAGGTGATTTTGTTTCTCCTCCTCATTGCAACATAAAGGGCACCAAGACAGACCTGTGAAGCCTCTTTTTGTTAAATTTTCCTAGGTGAGGATACTTTTGTTTACCAATAACCAAAGAAAGGTGTTTATTTTGGGCCAAATATTTTCTCCCTAGATTTTGTTCCAAGATGCATCTTTTGGGAGGGACTTGTTCCCTGCACTAAGGAAGTAATCCTCTTTGAGGTTGAAGGTGCCTGTGGTGGATTTTACCCACCTTAGGATATCCTCCCCATATTGGCTGAAATTTTTTCTTTAGATGAGCTTGTCGAGCAAGGGTTGGATATTTACCTTAGGGAGGATATTCATCTCCTCGTGAGTATTTTTCCATCCACGCCAGATGACACTATTTTCTGTTGGGTATGTGTTATATTCTTTGCAAGAGTAGTAGTGTTTAAGCATATGTGTCGAGTGCGTAGGGGGGTTAGAGGGGGGTGAAGGGGGGCAACACCCCCGATTTTTTTTTCCTTTCTAGGGAAACGTGACACTTACCTTGGGAAACATGTCATGTATTTACATGGTTTTTTTGGTACATGGTTTTTTCTTATGGTTTTCTATTTCTGGTTAAGGAATTAAGATTTTGGACTAATCCAGGTCATTGGGTTAGGGTTTTGGATGCTGTTGGATCCTATATGTATATTTTATTGTAAACAATGTAACACAATGAATGAATATAATATGTGCTAGTTTTCCCAGTTTGGGTTTCTAGGGGAAAAACCTTTGTGTAATGTTTGCATTTTCCATTGTATATTTTCTGTTCTTTTATGAATATTTGTTTATAGTATACATTGTATAAGGTTAGAATTTACATTTGGCATCAGATATTTATTGGCTTTAAGGGGACACCTTTGTGGTCAAGGGTTTGGATCTAGACTGTGATAAGCCTTATTACAATGGGAGATATATGGTACTGTTTTTCAGATGAAAAGAAATGGAAAGAAATTCAAAGATGGAGATCGACAAGTTTAATGGGAAAATATTTGAGCTATGGAAGCTCAAGATGGAAGATCTTTTGGTGGACAGAGATCAGTGGATCACAGTAGATCCAGGTACCGCACCTACAGGAAATTTTGTAGATGACTGGAAAAAGATGGATCAAAAGGCAAAGAGCACAATCTGACTGTGTCTCTCCTATTCAGTATTGCTAAACGTGTCAGAGGAAGCTACAACCAAGGATTTACAGGAAAAGTTGGGGAAATTGTATCAGTCTAAGTCCCTAGTAAATACACTATTCTTGAGAAAGAAGTTATATAACTTGAAGATGAGAGATGGATACTCAGTGGCAGACCATTTGGATGCCTTCAATACTGTGGTAAGTTAGTTAGTATCTGTTGAGATTAAAATTTCAGATGAAGATAAATGTATCAGCTTTTTGTGTTCTTTACCAGACTCATGGGATAGTTTGGTTGTGGCCATAGGTAGTAACACAACTTCTTTCAAGTTTGAAGAATTGGTCACATCCTTGTTGTCGAAGAAGATGAGACGAAAGAATATGGAAGGACATAGCACATATGCATTATTTGCAAGAGGACGTTCCCAGGAAAGAAATAGATCTAATTTCTCAACTGGGAGATCTAAGTCTAAGGTTAGACATAAATATCCTGGAAAGTTTGTAAGGGTATGTTGGAGGTGTGGAAAATAAGGGCACTACAAGAAGCAGTGTAGATCCAAAGATGAGAAAAAAATGGGATCTGAAGAATCTTCTTCTATAGAAGAAAATATCTCCAAGAAAGAGGGAGGGGATGTGTACATGGCCTCTTCAAGCACACATGCAGATCATGGGGCATGGTTGATAGACTCTAGTGCATCCTTTCATATGACTCCCCAAAGGGAGTGGTTCTGCGAATATGAAAAGTATGATGGAGGTAATGTTTTCTTAGGTAATGATTTGACAACCCTAATCATAGGAAGAGGAAAGGTCAAGTTGAGACTCATATATGGAAGGATTAGAACACTTCTTGGTGTTCTAAACATCCCACGTATGGCCAAATTTTTTATTTTTGTAAGAAAAATGGAAGACGCAGGGGTAAAATCAATTTTTGAAACGGGAACTTCCAGGATGGTTTGTGGAGAAATGGTGTTGATGAAGGGAGTTCGGTTTGGAACTCTATATAAGTTGCTAGGAAACACTATTAGTGATGGGTGTAATAGCTCCATTTTTCTTGATATTGGAGCTGAAGAAGAAATAACTCCTATAGTCTCTTGAGAAAAGGTTATGTTGTGGCATCAAAGACTTGGGCTTATCGGAGAGAAGGGTCTTCGACTACTACATGGTAAAGGTATGGTTGAAGGTATGTCTAACTACTCTCTAGATTTTAACCATTTAAGGTCTCAGGGCTGGCG
>JZKD02S0318168.1:317080-327405 GCA_000966675.3 Picea glauca | reverse complement strand
GGTGGGTAAAAGGGATTCGAAGGGGGGGATAGAGGTGGAGGCACAAATAAAAGCAAGTTCTCATACAAATCAAACCACTCGACCCTACAACTGTAGGGGTTCGAGAGAGGGGAGAGGTCGCAATGTGGTTTTTCGCAAGTTGTCTAGTTGCAGGGTAACTAGTTCAGGATAGGGATGAGGAGGGGTGCCACAGGAGGAGCTTCATCATGGGGTTGGGCTGTGCCAAGGGGAGGGAAAGAGGGATTAACTTTAAGGGCTAGGTTTGTCGGGAGATCCACCGGGGGAGGGTCAACTGGGAAAGCTTCCGGGAGCGCTGCAAGAGGAGTGACCAATTCATCCTGAGCCTCTGAGGTAGACGATTTTCTTCCATGAGAAAAGTACCAAGTTTCTCTGTGCTTTGGCTTGCCACGGGGCCATGGCATGGTGAGGAGTGAACCCTGAAGCCTGGCTAGAGTCCACAGGAGGTCGCACCAGAGCTCGAAGGCTGGATGGAGGGATGGGAGAGCTTTGGAAAGATGGTGCTAACAGGGAAATGAGGTTCCGGAGACCCCATAATGTCCAGAAGAAGTGAGATCCAAGGTGGGAGCTCAAGCAATAGGAAGGAGCGTCTGCACGGCTTCATGAAGGCACACGAGTTGCAGAGCTCCCCGAGCAAGTGAATGTTGAATCCCAAATGCATGAAGGAAGGTGGCGGAAGGTAACGTAAAGGCCAGAGGTGACCGAGGTAGGGAAGTGTTTGAGGTCGTATGCCAGGTGGCTAAGGAGGTGACCAGGTGTTGGTAATCTTCAAAGGAGTTGTCATGTCAGGAGAGCACCCCCCCCCCAAAAAAAAAAGTGGTTTTTTAAAACTTTATAAGTTGCAAGGATATATATTTTAATAAGTTTTGGTGGTATTCATTTACAACCATTTGCATAATGGCTTTATGTAATATTTTTTGGGGAGAGATAAGGAGGTTTAATTGAAAATCTTTAAATGATTGGAGTGACAAGAGACTAAAGTGGAGTGATAAGTGCATTTTATATTATATATATATATTAAGGGAGGTAATTTTTGTATTCAAATATTTGAATTGTAACTTTTATTTTGGGTTATGTATGTAATTGAAGACTTTAGTTCAAGCTAGGTACATTTTTCTATTTGTAAAAGATTATAAATTTTATAAAAGGGTAAAATAATATGGTCAAATTTGGAAATATTTGATTGTAGTCTTGAAAGATTTTATTGTAGTCTTGAAGCTCAGAAGTTAAGAAGAGTCTAGTAAAATACTTTCTCAAACTCTTTTTTCAACGAGACTTTTAAAGGGTCAAGGCCAAGTCCTTAAAAGATCTCTTTTTCCATGGATTGTGTAATCTTTCTTTCTGGTGCCTTGTGTTCATCTTTCATGGTGTTTTAAGGCTTATTCAATGTGGTGGTGTGATCATTAACTTGCAATTTTTTAATAAGGAAATCTACCATCATGTCTAAATTAAGAAATCTATTCACAAAGTCGGAAAAGTTAGATGGACCAAAGAATTACAAATCTTGGAGTAGGCACATGCATAATGCTTTGATTTATAATGAATTATGGCGTGATATTTGTGATGGTGATACTTCTCCAACTAAGCCAACCAAAGCTACCTCTTTAGAAAAATGACAGTTAAAAGATGAAAAAACATTTTTTTTACTGCACTCTTCTGTAACTGAACACATGTTTGTACATATTGAGAATTCCAAAGATGCATGGTCTGCTTGGAATCAATTTAAGAAGCTTTTTGATACTCATGTTGCATCTCAAAGAGTTGATCTAAAAATGAAATTTCTTAAACAAAGATTAGTTGATAATGGTGATGTATTAGAATACATTTCAAGGATTACGAATATTCATCAGGAAATCATCAAGGATGGTTTTCCTAAACTTGAAGACAATATTTTGGTCTCTATTATAATAAATAGCTTGCCTCAATATTATAATCATTTTCTTCAGACTTTGAAAATCATTGATAAGTTATCGACTGTAACTTTTTATTTTCTTAGTGAACTACTATCTCAACACAGTAACAAATTTGGAAAACAAAAACAATTAGGAGAAGATCTTCTTTTTAGTAAAATTGAAAGTTCTACAGGAAGAGATAAATACAATTTTGGAATTTTTTAGAATCAATATTCTAATCGAGGTTGTGGAAGAGGTCGTGGTCAAGGTAGAGGTCGTAGGAATTTGAATCAACAAAATTTTCAAAGTAATCCTCCCAATAATAATGCATAGTCGGGAAGAGGCAGGAATTTTAGTCAAGTTAGATGTAAGAGATGTTTAAGGATGAGACATTATGCATCAAATTTACTAACAAGCAATGATCAGTTGCCAAAGTTTAAGCAGACATCAAATTCAAATTCTCAACCATAATCTCAATATGCAGAGGATCAAGATTACCAGGATGATCAATATGAATATGTTTTTACAGCAGTTCAATAGGTAGATTTGGTAGCATCAATTATTTCCCAAAATCTTATGAGGCATTCATTTGAAAATGATTGGATAATGGACACATGAGCTACTCAGCATATGACTTATTGCAGAGATTATTTTTGGAATTATCAAGATGTTCAGTTAAATCCCATCTATTTGGCTGATGATACAACTCATATACCTCAAGGAAAAGGTTTAGTCAAAGTATTTTTCCCCGGAATTGGTGAAAAATGGATTTCAAATGTTTGGTATGTACCAACTTTTAAGAAAACAGATTTATCCTTAGTCACAATCCGACAAGATGGAAATCAAATCATCATGAAAGATGGGTTGGTAAAGATTAAATTAGAGAAGGAAAACTTGAAAACAATAATGACAGGATATGAAGATGGGAAATTACTAAGAATGAAGGGTAAAGTTATCCCAAGAAAGCATGATTTTGCAACAACTGTCAATTCCAAAATGTCTTCATTCATATTATGGAATTTTCAATTTGGACACTTAAACTGTGATAGTCTCTTGAAACTTAAGTCTCAATATTTGGTAAATGGTTTTTCAACTTTCAAGAGAGAAAATTCTAAGTGTGAAGTATGTATATTTGGAAAGAAAAAGAGAGAATCTTTTCCAACTAGCTCATGGAGAGCAACAAAGTATTTGCAATTGATTCACAATGATATATGTGGTCCAATGGAATCTTCAGGGATGATTTTAGGGGCTAAATTTCTCTCATGGGCTAAGTTTCCATGGGTTTTCCCCAAAAAATATTTGTCATTCTAAAAATGATTCGCCCAAATTCTATAGGATAAAATTATTTTACCTTAAAAATCACCAAAATTTTATACAAACTATATATAATCCTTAGAAATTTGAATATTTTTATAAAAATATCGCCAAACTTTTTATAGTTGGTATACGAAGGATTAGTAAGATTCACCAAGGTTTCTACATTTTAAAAATAAATTTCCAGCCTTAAAATCATACTTGATCTTCTTTCAGTGGATCTCAATATTTTATACTTTTCATTGACGACTACACTAGAATGACTTGGGTGTAATTTTTAAAGGAAAAGTCTGGAGCTTTTGAAAAATTTACAAATTTTCAACACATGGTTGAAAATGCAACTAAAAAAAAGGTTGCAACTTTGAGAACAGATAATGGAGGAGAATTCACTTCAACTAAATTCAATGGTTATTGTTGAGACAATGGAATTAAGAGGAAACTAATAAATTCCTATACTCCACAACATAATGAAGTTATTTAAAGTATGAATAGAACTCTCATGGGCATGGCAAGATCTATGATGTATTTCAAAGGGATAAGCACAAAATGTTGAGCTGAAGCAATCCATACTGCAGTTGATCTCAGAAATCGATCACCTGCATTAGATTTAGATGTAAAAACTCCTTATGAATCTTGGTATGGTTTTAAACTCAAGGTAAATCACCTTGGGGATTTTGGCTCAACATGCTTTAGTCCCTATAGAAAAAAGACTAAATTAGAAAACCAAAGTATGAAGTGTATCTTCATTGGATACTCTGATGAAAAGAAAGGGTATAGGTTGCTTTCAAATGGAAAATTCATTGTCAATAGAGATGTAATTTTTGATGAAACTGAAAGTAAAATTTCTAATGAGATTAATCATCTCCTTAGTCATTTAGAGAAGAAAAACACTAAGGGTAAAAGTAAGTTGAACAAGTCAAAGAAAACATTTTGGTTTGAAAAAGACTTTGTTTCTTCAGAAGACATCTCTTCATTAAAAAGTTCTTCTGATTCTTTTGTTAATGAAACTTCAAAGGAATCTTCCAATACTGAAACTTCAAAAGAATCTTCTCCAACTTCAGATACTTCAAAGGAAAGGAGAGTATTAGTTTTTGAAAATCCTCTTTTTAATAATAATAATGGTGATTCAGATCCACAATCCCCTCAACATAAGAGGCCAAAGTGGGTTGAACAACTTCTCAAATATGTTCATTCAGATGAAATGAACAAAATAGGAATTAGGGGATCTTCAATATCATAAGCTAATTTTTCGCATGCTTCCATTGAACTTGCTACTTTTGTTGAAGCAGTTGGACATAAAGAATGGCACAAAGCAATGGTTAATGCATATGATTCATTACTTGCAAATGGGACTTGGAACTTAGATGATTGTCCACCTGATGTTAAACCCATCTGTTGTAAATGGGTTTATCGAGTAAAGTACAAGCCCAATGGTAAAATTGACAAGTACAAAGAAAGACTTGTTGCTAAAGGTTTTTCTCAACAAGAAGGAAATTATTATGAAGAAACCTTTTCACCCATGACTAAATGGAATACTATTAGAATGGTTATCAATTTGGTTGCACATAATGGTTGGAAATTACATCAAATGGATGTCAAAAGTGCCTTCCTGAATGGTGATATGAAGGAAGATATTTTCATAACTCAACCACAAGGGTTTGAAGTTGAAGGAAAATAACATAAAGTTTGCAAACTTGTGAAGGCTTTATATGGCTTGAAATAAGTTCCTCGAGCTTGGTATGCAAAAATGGATGATTACCTATGAAAGGTGGGTTTTTGGTGAAGTGAATCATATGATATGTTGTATTTTCGAATGCAGGCTAAGAACCTGGTGATACTTGTACTCTATGTTGATGAATTAATTATAACAGGAAATAATGAAGCTCACATCAAACAAGTTAAGGAAGAACTTAAAGCATGGTTCAAAATGATTGATTTAGGGACACTTCATCATTATCTTGGAGTTGAAGTATCTCAATATCCTAATCAAATATTCCTTAGTCAAACTAAGTATGCCACTGAATTGTTAAAGAAATTTGGTATGGAAGATTGTAAACCTTCTCTTACCCCCATGGAACAAAAATTGAAACTTTCAGAATTTGAAGGAGGGAATTGGTAAACAGTACAAGGTACAATAAATTGATTGGAAGTCTCATTTATTTGACAAATAATCGAACATATTTTTCATATTCAGTCGGTATACTTTCAAGGTTTATGCAGAAACCAAGGGAAAGTCACTGGAATTCAACGAAAAGGGTACTGAGATATATTCAGGGTACAAAATATTTTGGTCTTCTCTACAAGATAAACAAAAATTTTACACTTGTTGGGTATTCAGATATTGATTTTGCAGGTGCCATTGATGATAGAACATCCTCTTCAAGTTATTTAATGAATATGGGTTCAACAAAAGTACCTTGGAATTGCAAAATGTAGACAACAATTGTCAATTCTTCAACAAAGGCAGGGTACATATCAACTTGGGAAGCATCATGTGAGATTGTATGGCTATGTATAATTTTATAGGATCTTGGTGAAACTTAGAAATCACCAACTTCTTTATTAATTGACAATCAATCAACAATAAAGATGGCCAATAATCCAATATTTCACTCAAATTCTAAGCATGTCGACACCAAGTACCACTTCATCATATCACTCATCATCAAAGACATCATCAAGCCTAAGTTTTGTCCATCTGAAGATCAAAATTCAAATATTTTTACCAAACCTCTTGGTAGAATAAAGTTCACCAAGTTTAGAGATGAACTTGGTATTTGTAAATATGAACTTTTAGATTAAAGGGGGGAATGTTAGGCTCATAATCCTAAAGTTCTATAGTTTAATTATTTTCCTAGTTTAATTGTTTTTAGAAATTAGTTTATTCTAGTTTGTTAGGATAAGGACACCTAGCTTCTATGTAAAGGACACCTATCATACTCATGTGATTATGTGTTTGGTTGTTCAACTATAATTTAGTTTAGAGTTGAGCTATATAAACAAGCTCTTTATTCAAGTGTGGTTAAGTATGTTATGAGTCCTCACATCTCCTTATAATTATATTTTCCTTATTAATAAAATTACGTGTCTGAGGACACTTCGTCAACATTGGTGAAAAATAAGGGATGGTATTAGGGAGAATGACACCAACAACTAGAAACTCATGAACTATATTTTTTATTTCATTTTTTGGGAAAATGGATGGTGATGTGAACTTACATTGGGTGGGAGGATACCTAGTGTGAGTGGAATAGAATGATAATTCTCACCTTGGGAAGGTGGTATGCCTTAGGGAGGTCCAAATATGGATTGGTGTATGACCAATACTAATTTCATGTCATGATGGATGGTTTGAGAGGGTGGCTTAGATGGTTGAATGGAATGGAATTGTGCCATACTTCCCGAGTGGCCTTTTTTAAGAATATTTTCCATATAGTGGGAGATGATGATCTCTAGATAATCAACTGTGATTCCTTTGAAAGTGTAGTGATGCCCCTCCAACTAGAAACTCATGTATAACTCACAAAAATCCATAGTGATGGGACATAATGTTTGTAATAGATCAACACCCAAGACAATGTCACGACCACCCACTTCAATAGAAATCATGTGGGTTTTCAAGGACAATCACCCACTTGAAGCCGCACATTGTCACAATGACCACCACATTTCATGGAACCTCCATTACCAATCATTATTTGGAAGTTGTTCACAACATGGATGTAGCATTGTTTTTCTTGGGATACTCATCGATGAATGAAGTTGTGGGTGTTATAACTATTAATTAAGATAATGACTTTGTGATGTTTTATGTAATCAATCAATTTGAGGGTTTGGAGAGTAGAAATGATCGTCAAACCTTGCAATGATATATTTGATTCCACATCCTACAACTCAAATGAGGGAATATATTCAATAGGTGGAGGAAGTGTCTCTAGAGGTATAACTTCATATTCATCTTTCAAAATGTCTTCTGAAATGGCCATAAAGAGTTCTTTCTCCTCATGTTTATGCCCGAAAAAATATTTCTCATCACAATTGTAGTAGAGACCTTTAAGTTTTCACTCTGCAATTTTGGTGCAAGTTAACTGGTGGAGAGGATGGAGATGGATTGGTAGGGAGAGAAATAGTGGTACAGGGATAGGAAATAAATGGTGTCTTTTTAATTTGAGCATTCACCATATTTTGTGCTTCTCAAGCTCTTTGAGAGGCTTCCAACCAAGTAGTAGGATGAGTCATTAAGACTTGTGCACTATCTATTCTTGTAAACCACTAATAAAGCATTCCATGAAAAAAGTACTAGACATGCTTTCAATGTGGATGGTGAGTTTCTCAAAAGTGGGGATGAGGTCTTTGGATGTACCAGATTGTTTAAGCTTGGTCAATCGTCCCAAATAATGTGTCTATTTCTAAGAATTCATAAAGGTCTAAGAAAAATGGTGTCTAAGTAATATAACCTCGATGGGAGTTCTTATGCCATTACCACCATTTCCAATGTTCAATATATAAATAGAAGACACCCACATGAATTTTCATTAAGTCATCTATGATTCCATGCAAGGAAAAACAATGTTCCATCTGAGTGACCCATCATGTGGGGTTAGATTCTAGAAGCATCAAATTTTTTGAGATCCACTTTACGGAGTTTGTGCCACATTTGAATCATAGAATCATGAACAAGTGGGGTAGAGTGAGGCCCCATAGGATTTGATGATTTATCTCCTTTCTTTTAGGAAGACTAGTCCTTCGATTGATCACTTGTGGATTGAATTTTCATTTCCACAAGTTTGTATAACTAGTTGGGTATTGACTCTAGGTTGGAAATCTTGGCTTCGATGGCATCAAGATTTTTCTAAGTAGAGGAGGGGTTGCTATATTTTGTTTTGCATCTCATTAGACAAAGTTTCCAAATATGATACTCTGGTAGCTAGCTTTGCACCTCGAGTAGCCAAAGATGTGGGTCCATGAGAAAAAGGTTATTGGAGAATGGTACCAAGGAAATTAATACAAAGTTCTAGGTTTGTTGATATATTTTAATGGTAGTGGGGAGAGATGTTCCACTAAAACTATTTACTGGAGAGTAGTACCACAATGATCAACTCGACAGAAGGATTCTATTGTGATAGATCTCAAATAAGGGTGTTGGTAGGACCCAAACTACTCTTGTGGATTTATACTCCCACATGAATATTACTACATTGACATAAGTCTCACATTCTCAATACTGCAATTTATATAGGAATTTTGTGGACTAGCAATAGGGAGTAGGGTTTCTAGTGACATAGTTCACAAATTCTCAATACGACCATTTATGTAGGAATTTTGTGGACTGACAACAAGGAGTAGAGTTTCAAGGGTCATGAGGGAAAGGGAGTGCCAGGTGATATAACTCTCTAATATACATGTGAGTTATAATAGTAACACTTGGCTTGATTTATTTGGACACCAACTAAGGAGTCTCAATTGTACCCTTAGCTAGACTACCCAATTACCCAGGTACTGGAGAGTAATCTTCCCAAGTGTTATTCTCAATGCACTATAGAAACAAGATGGTTAATTGTCTTATCTAAAGTTGGTTTCAAGTAACCTAGTTGGATTTCAATATACCTTATGATATGTGGAAGTGAAATTATGTATATAAGTTCTATCTGATTCAATACTACTTGAAGGGGTATGAACAAGTTACGAGGGTGTCCAACCAGGTGAAATCGCTTGTATTTCATGTGTTTGTTCTTCCCCTACCACAGATTTACTAGTCGAATGATATATCATTGTGTTATTTATAAATGCTAGAATATGTCTCTAGCCTAAATAAAAATGCTCTAAAATATTGGCTCAAGAGAGTGCTCTGAAACCACTTGTGGTGTTATTTATTAGTAAATTGGAAGATTCAAAGTAGAAATAATAGAATTTACCCATATTTATTGTAGAAATGACATATTACAACAACAATAGGAAATGAAGGAACTATAATACCACAAAATCTTATACCTTTATTGATGAAAGTAATGTTCACTTGTCTCTTTGAGGGGGAAAATTTCAAATGAGTAGAGCTCTAACTACAATATACTTCACAAGATGTCTCCCTCTTTAAAGAGGACCCTCATGTTATAATAGTAGAGGTAATAAGGTTGTCAAACTCCTTCCCTAGATTTGTCAATCATGAGGATAATTAGGCCTTGATGAAGGAAGTAGGGAAACAAGAATTGTATCAAAAATTGCAGAGTTTTGAAAATGAGAAAATCCCTGGGCCATATAGTCTTCCTAGTGAATTATTCTTAATTTTCTATGAATTTATAGAAGGTGGATTAAGAAGGGTTCTAGAGACTACAAGAACCCAAGGAAAAATGCTTAGAGCATTCAACACAACATTTATAACATTGATCCCTAAATATGACAATACAAAACCTTTGAAAAATTTAGGTTAATCTCATTATGAAATTGCATCTATTAAATCATATCGAAGGAAAATGCTAGAAGATTGGAAAGTGTATTATCAAAACAAATCTCTAGAGAAGAGTTTGGGCTTTTAGAGGGAAGGCAAATTCATGAGGCAGTTAGGATAGCTCAAGAAAGTCTCCATTCAATCGAAATAAAGAACCAAAGCTCAATGGTGATTAAAGTGGACCTATTTAAAGCATATGATGCAATAAACTGGATTTACCTTAGACTTATTCTTATGCATTTGGGTTTCTGTCATCAATTTTTTGTATGGGTGATGAGTTACATAACATTAGTATATTTTTCTATATTAATAAATGGAGCGACATCCCCTTTATTTTAGACAGGAAGAGGTCTTAGAAAAGGATGTTCCTTATCCCTCTCTTCTCTTCCTATTAATTACCAAGGGGTTAAGTATTCTAATTAAAGAGGCAACATAAAATGGTAGTTTCAAAGGGGTAAATATTGGAGCATCCTGCAATATCACACATCTACTATTTGTAGATGACATGCTAATTTTTTGTCAAAGCGCTAGATGTGTAATTAGGGATGATTTTAAGGATGGAAATTTATTTTAAAATATAGAAACCTTGGCGAATCTTACTAATCCTTCATATGCCAACTATAAATCTTTGGCGATATTTTTGTAAAAATATTCAA